>JABASC010003661.1:0-13578 GCA_019776185.1 Plutomurus gul
GTGTGATTCATGATTCAAGAATAATTTTCTTTTTAACGATTATAACGATTCCTGGGATTTTCTTCCACGAATCGAAGGAAAGTCGAATTTAAACCAAATAGGATTCTTTGGTTCTTCTCGTAGTAGAGGATTAAATCCATCCAAACGTAGGGGCTTAACAAACTCACATATGTATGTACTATATTTAAAGTTTTATGTTCACACATAATATTTAAATAGATAGGGCATTTGTGATGTACCCTGTCACATCGATGCATTTCTCTGAATTGACCGTTGCCCTACATTATTGTTAACCACTGTTAACCATGAAAAAAGTGGAGACATTCTTGCGTAGAAATGACAACGCTATATATATGTGTATAAATAAATAGATGGGGAAAAGGAACAAAATCGTTTGAATCCATGCAACTGCAATCATTTCTTGTTGTGAAGTCCATTTGCATACACGTTGGTATATTCTGTTACGGACGATTATTATCTGTTAGAGGTAAGGAATTCATAAGCACAAGTTTTATACTCCCGAGGTGGCCAAGTTCGTCGAAACAAGTACGTTGTAAATTAGATTTAAATAAGAATTCCATTTAGAAATTCAGTACACAATTATATTTCCATCTGTAGCATACTGCATCTTATGCATATTACACAATGCAGTAAACTACAGAAATTCGATTATATGGAGTTTTCCATATATATGATAATATATATGCTGAATTATGTTAAACGCTGATTAGTGACTACAGCACAGCAAATGTCTACAGCAATTTTACAGTTCAGTGAGGAAACAAGCTAGAACCCGTAAGGTTGCATTGACAATTCTATATTTTCGTTAACAAAAAGTAATCTGTGTATCTAGGCATAATTAATGTAAGTGTAATTTTTTCTTATTTACAGATATTCCACTAGATATTTGATTAAATTTTGATAAAAATGTGAAACACAAATCGTAACTTAAATTCCATGCGTAATTAATTGTCTTGAAGGGCTCAGCCAGAAGAGCAGGGAAGTGTGGAAAATCTGATAGATATGTGCTTGGCCATAACCGAGGAATGCATTGAAGTGAAGGAGAAGATTTTGGAAGAAATTCCAATCATTTTGGACCAACAGCACCAACTTCAAGCTGAGATCTCTAATGAAGATACTATTTTATCTGATCTTCTAGCTCGACGACAAATCGTCGCTTCGGAGCTCGCCGTAAAACAGGAAGAACTTAACAATCTAGATTCCGAGATTCTATTAAAATCACCCAAGTATCAAAACAAATGCAACAATCCGGCCATCATCAAGATTAAAGGTGACCTTTTGTTGGAAGCTGGACAAAAGTTAGAAGAGGTAAGCGTTACAAATAATTGTCATTTTGAATTTATTTCCACATTTAGTCTGGCCATTTATTGATATTTGCTCGGTGGGCACAATTGGCAAGACTGTACTTGGTCAATTTTAAATTTTCAGTAAAAATTAAAGAAATCGTAAGAGAATGTTCAAATAGCTGGTCACAGAATTTTGGCCAACATACATTTTTTTCTTTTATTTTTCCAATTTTGTCCACTGGGTAGCTGAACACTATACACATTTGTAGAATTTATTTTGCTCCAATGCAGGCTTTGATGGACGAAGAAGTGAATTAGATTGCTAAAATTAGAACACCTGAAACACAGTGGCTGCTTCACATAACGTGTGCGAGATGTAACTATTTTTCATGTTCTTTCATTAAAATAAAAATAATTCGAGTTCATATCATTGAAATGTATAAGCTTGAGAGGTAATCGTTCACTCTTTCTAGCACCTGCCACTGCCACCATAGTAGAACACTGAACTTGCATGACAATAGTACAGAGTTTTGTAAAATTCCACAGATTTCTTGGTTTTATCATTGTTACGAACTGCAGTATAAGAGAGAGGTCAACCATTGCTATTTTCAATTTGGATCTCAGAGGCCATTATTAAATTATATAACAGGGATAGCACACAGTCAGCACATAATAAGTTTAAACCGTTTCCATTGTTTTCAATCGCATTTAAAGGCAAACAGAAACAATAATATAATATAACGGCTAAAATAGTACACGAGTTTTACATTTAATTTTGTTTTTTTGCTGATTATTATTAAAGATACTGTAAAGTAAGTGTCTGGGTCTGCTGTGTCTGCCTGATAAGCGTTGTACACTTAAAACGTTCTGTGGTGTCACTGACAGAGACCATGGCATAGCAAAGCAGACTACGACAGGAAGGAGCTTGGCAGTTGGCAACCACATTGCACCATTGTGCAGATTTTATTATACCATTATCATTAAACATTAGTTTAAATGCCAGGACAAAATAAAGCCAGGGTGAATTATTATTATTGTGCTTTTCATTGTGATTGGCAACATTTTGTGTTGTGAGAGTGTGCGTGCCACATCACCACCAATTCTACTTTGCTTGCACGTAGATTTTTTTGGGATTCTGCCCCAAACCTTTGTGTGTCCAAATGATTGTTTGCATTTAATTAGCTTATTTTATTTTAACTACTGTTCCACGTGAAATTTTGTGCACCTAATTAAGGAATAATAATAACAGAGTTGTTACCTAACTGCAACATATAGTAGGTATTATGTATACAGGTACACGTAATACTAATTGCCTGTTTCGTGTATCCACGTATAACGTTTACGTATTGTCCTTTCTACTGTTTACACATTCACCTATCTCAACTTTTTAAATATCTGCATTAAAATACTGAATTGAGTTATTTTGCATGTGACGACAATTTAGAATCAATCGTACCTAATTTCGAGTACTTTTCTGTTAGACTTCTGTGCTAATTCAAATGGGGGAGAAAATGCATGGAACTTTTGTTTCACAATTATTAGGCACTCAATGATCAGTCTCAACATTGCATCTTACACCTCCATAATGTATTTATAGTATACAAGTGTACTGACAATGTGTCGAAAGTTTCATGCATTGTGGAATCGTGGGCACATTTAAATTGTATTTAACAGATTCAAATGACGGATTGCATGCTAAGTACTTTGACAAATCTCTTTATAACATTCTACCGTCTCTGTCTCATCTCTCTTTATCGCTCTGTTGTCTGTGTCTATGTGTGCAACTTCTGCTATGAATAGAATTAAATGCGAACATAATGAGGGTTAGTAGCAAACCAATACATGCGTGTGTGTGTCTGAGTGTCGATGATGTGGGTGCTATGAATCCAGACGAGGAAGAATGTTTTTTTCACTAAAAAAAGATTCGAGCGTACTTTGTCAGTTTTTTTACTGGTCTCCACTCTATACTCTATACTAGTAATAGTGCAAAGTACTATATTCTATATAAGTACAATATTTAGAACCCAATGTACATATGCACATAAGTTGCAGGAGCTGACAGAGCTTATAGATACTAATCTCTGTACATAGATTTCCAAGTACTCAGCAGTCGCTGTTGTGAATGTGTTAAAACTTCTTTATGTTCTATTTCATGTTTTTCTGTGTGAGTGTGTGCTTTAACTTTATGTTCACATACGCGTACAGAATTCGTAGCTACAAAAGCATCGTCCTATCACTTGCTAACTTACATATTTTTCTCTTAATCTTTTAATGCTTAAAGCTGCATAAACACACCACCAAGTATCAACACTTGTCGTCCCATTTCTATCTCTGTGTATCTGTTAAGCAGCCAGTATTCGAGTGTGCACACGCAAAATTCTACTAACCACGGACAACACATGAGCACAATGTATAGGTACGTATACAGATACTATGAGATGCACAATTAGCCATGGCACAACGTGCACGTACGCCAAACACACACTCATGAGTCTAATTTTAAATATTTCGTCTGAATCTACTTATTTTCGTAGCTAGCAACATTTTTTCAACTGTATCAACTGAATAATTATAATAAAATATTTAGGTACCTAAGAAATAATATGTTTATCACATCCTGCTTCAAATTCAAAAGACTAGAATTTACTACTTGACGGCTAATCCAGCTGTCTATATTTCCCAATTTCTTATAAAATCAATAAAAAAATTGTCGTAACTTGTCCACCAAATCTCGAATGAGTTGTCCGATCTAATTTATTGGGACAGCTGTCACTTTACGTATGACACAAAGTTACTTTACATATATTTAAGTTAATACACCCGCTTTAAAAATGCCTACGTAGTTTTTTTTGCTGTGGCAATGATTTGAAGGATTATCATTCGTTTTCTCGCAAAGGACCAACTTACTATTTACTTGAATGCTTAGCCACAACAGCCAACCTTTTCATTTATTTAGCAAGAAGGATTTGTTGTAATATATTTGGAATTCCCAGTTCCCACTCAACCTTCTGAGACGACCGCCTTCACGCGTCCAAATCTTTCTCTGTGCAACAATTAACAGTCAAGTTTAGAAAACTGCATGCAATCTTACGGAATGAGTAATTAAATTGCCACAAACTGACTCTTTCCCTCCCACCACATAGCAAAGACCCTTCTAATGTTTTCTGAAAGGTAAAGTTAAGTAATTAGTGTTTTGGAATGACAAAAGTAATTAAACGCGCTCCTGGTTGTTGTTAAAGTTCACACTGTACATAGGCCGACGAGGGGGAATGTTCAAAGACATTTTACGATTAAATTAGTACGCTATTTCAGATATTATTACAGATTTCACTAATACTGCTCTTACACTATTCTATTAGGTACTGAATACATATGCTCTCAGCTCCATACATATGCTAATTTCTCATTAACAAGCTATCTGTACTGCACGACAAATGTAATCCGAATTTATGGTTTGTAATTATATAACGCGTTAAATTCCTTATACAATACATAAGTACAGTTTAGCATGCAAATACTTTTTATGCTAAATGAATGCAGAAAGTGGCAATGAGCCGAGTGAGCACTCTAGAAGCCAGAACAAATATATAAATGTGCAGTGTTATGGTGGCATGGCAGGCAGCTTGGAGAGAGTACAGTTCGCAAAGTATGGAACGAGTGAGATAATGCTGGCCAGAGAATAACGCTTGATTAATTGGCAAATGCTCTACATTTAAATGGAATATTTTATGCACCGAGAACATAAGTTACAACCAACCAAATACAAGATTGCTACTTAATTCACATTTCAGACAAGACAATGGCAACAACAACGACAGTCGAGTCCAAGTGGTAGGGAAATATTTTCTATTATTCCAAGAATTCCAAAGCCTTAATTATTCAGACTTGTAAGTAGATACGAGGACGGTGTGCTGGTGAATGGTTGTGTGCAGCAGCAGAGTTAAAAATTCATTTCAATTAGAATACCACGATCTGACGTGTGCCATGGGTTTTAATTGGTAAAATGCATTACCATTACAGAGCCACAACTTTTGTTTTCCTCTACTCACATGCTTACAATATGTATTTATGTACCATTGCATTGGGTGATATCACACGTCTAATTAATAAAACACTAACATGAAATTTATAATCTCACAATGAAATTGTCAAGTGAATGACTAATTTTGCAACGTATTAATTAACACTCGTGTTTTTCCTCTAGTCTGTCAAGTTTTCCTGTTATCTGTGCTGTGCTGTGCTGTGCTGCGTATAGAAATATTTTTATGCTCTTACAGCCACTAATAATGAAATGAGAAACAGTTTGCCCTATAAATGTATTATTTACTTCCATTTTCATATTTTACAAGCACGCGAACGATCGTGAAAGTATTCTTAGCTCAAGTGGCGAACCTTTCATTTCTCTGCGAGCATGCATAACGTGTACTTAGCTACTACTACTCTACTAGCTTGAAATAAATGAAATATTCATATCTAATAACTGGAATATAAAGTGAAACATTACTAATTTTCTGTAGAATCTCATTCCCTGACCAACTTAACTCTGTCATCAACTTTAACGATGCTGGCAGAATAATTTACACATTCATGAGTGAGTTGTTTGTGAAACAGGAGCTATTCATACCGTTAACTTCATCAGCAGAAAAATTGGACAGTTTTTTCTCCAATTTTTCTCCTGATAAAGTTAACGGTATGCTAAAGAAAGCTCGAGATTAAAAATTCATTCTAACTATAATTCCAAACAAAACTGAATGTCCTACAATAACAGCCAAGTCAGAATGCATAATGTCGAGTATTTGGGGGATTGTAGATTCGGGGGAGGGGACAAGTGCACAGGTCAAGACTTTCATAGTTTATAGCCAATAAAACAGATTAGCGTGCTTTGACTGTGGAATTTCAGTGTCAGTCACATTTGTGGTCCAGCCACTTTATTTAGCCTTAAATTCTCGAAAAAGGTTTTTCCAGTCCTTTTCTTCAAGAATGGAGAACCAAATAAATGACGTCCGTCTCTAAAAATAATAATTCTAGATTATTACTGTAGAATCTATTGCAGGTTTAGGTTACTCTCGTAGTAGGATTCATTGATAAAAGTGAGCAAAGCTTTGTGGTACATTTAACAACAAAAGTTAATGTGTGACGAGTGGAAAACTTTGTGCCACACCACTGTCAACTGTCACATTAAGAAAGTAGACATTTGATGGAAGGCAGCAGCAGCAGCAGCAGCAGCACAGCAATTGCATACTTGAATAAACATTAGGCATAAATATTATTGGCAAGCTCATAAATTGTCTCGTTCTGCAAATAAATAAGAGAGCTAGGCAGGCAGAGGCAGACATGACATGGGAGCGGTGTGCGATTTCGTCGTGTCTGCATCAGAGAGACACCAAGGAAATTTCCCTGCGCAGCAAGCACTACACCACCAAAAACACATGGAAGACAATTGCAGCTACCCAATCGGTGGCTGCAACGCTCAACAGAATCAATCGAATCAATAATACATAAAAGGTACACTTGTCTCAGAAGTCAGAGTCGCCTGATTCCCCATAAAGAACAATGGAAACCATCAACTGTACACTTTTGCAATCATTGCATTCAATACAATTCAAAGGTAGGTAGAATGTAATGAAATCGAAATTGTCGATATTGTCGATATTGTCGATATTGTATGCACAGAAAACAGTCATTATGACTTTATACCTGCATTAATGCAAACAGATAGAGAAGTACTGTGGACACAGTCTCACCGTCTTAAGAACACAGTACACTAAGGGAATCGTACCTGTAAACCTGTAAACACGTACCACAACCAAGCAAAGCAAAGGCTGATTACTGTCAGCTTAGATAACGTATTAGCAGCACTGTATTATTATGATTACATTCAGGTAGTTGCCTATACACTTGAACGAAGGTGAATGATTAATGCAGATCTCTATTATCCATTGGTTTCCTGGTAATACATTTTATGCCAACCAAACCAACCAACCAACGAACCAATACCAATTACCAGAGAATTTTTTAAAATACAAATCTCCAATTATTACCACGAATACGACAATAAACTCTGTCCAATTTCCACGTGCTGCAATATTTCATTCCATTCCACCTTCCTTCCCGGACACAACAACCTTATGTAATCGCAAACAGAAAAATGTTTTTAATTCCTATAAAAACTGATTTAGTATTCAATAAATCTGGATAAAAGACCTGCCCTTTTCATATTTAAAGACAGCAATAATTTTGAACATTCATATAGAAATATGTTTGAGCCTTTTACGGTAGGGTAAAATAATGTATGGTTAGGTAAAAGATTATTGCATTGCCTTGTACGCCTTGCACTAATCTCATTTCCAGATCGTTGCTTGGATTAAGTGTAAGATAACCCTTTTGTTTTCATTGACGCTGCAAAGCTCTACTCGAATACAATTGCCCTTCACTGTGTTTTAGGTCCATTTACAAGTTCTTAGTTTGTAAGCTGCTCGAATCGCCACAACATCAAATCCATAAGAATCCATGAACCTTGTAGGCGTTATTAGACTTGTTTGTCATGTTCTTTCATCAATGTGGTAAGCATTATCTGCACACGAGAGATGAGAGGAAATGGTTATTCTTGTAAACAGTGGAAATACAATTAGAACGTCGTCGTTAGATGCTGCCATTAATTTAGGTTAAGTATTTAAAGGTAAATATACAATTTAGACATCATCAAATAATCATAGACAAGAAAATGCTCTCACAGTCACCAAATTCTTAAACATATAATTGTAGTATTTAGTCGTCGTCGAGTAGCGGCGGCAGAAATTATTCCGTGTTCCACATAATAAAAAGAAGGGGGAATTAATTTTCATCGATTTGTTTACCGCAGTAGCATTATGCAACTTTTCAATAAATAAATAAAGAAATATAATAACAATAATTACTGCTGTTTAATTGCAGTGTGAATGCATTTTAAGGCTGCGTCTCAGCCAAAGAACATCAGAGAGAAACGACCAACCAAGGTAAAGAGAGAGAGACTTTGTGTTTACTTGTTTCACGATGATATTCTGATTATTCTGATGGAGTAGAGTGTCTCAACTACGTCACAGTACCTTCAGCGTGTCTGTCTGGCTGAGAGCGGAGGAGTGTAAACCAGGCGAACGTATCCTAGCCATTTAATCATTAGACGTGTATTTCTGTATTTAGTGGCTACGTGTTGGCTATGCACATTTATTATACATTTATTATACATTTATTATACATTTATTATATACCAGCACCACTACCATTAACTAACAATAAGTATTATGCATTGGCCAGGTATATTGCATAGGTAGGTAGTATGTATTTAGAGTAGGTAGCTGTATAGTAACTGCATCTGTTCTGATTCAGAAGTACATAAATACTATATTCGCACAGTATCTCCAATCTCCACTATTAGCTGTACTGGCTGTACTACAGAGAGTAATCTAGTAGCTACCCTTTGTTGCACACGGACACGCAGTGACGCAGTACAGACACTAGTAAGTACACGATGTATACACTGCAGATGAGATATGTACATACATAGAGTGAAGGTAGTGCGCGGTGTTCGATTGACACTTAAGGCAGTAAGTGATAGTGGTAGTGGTGGTTGGTGATTGAGTGAGTGAGTGGATTTAGAAGCTCGTCTAGTCCATCCTATGCTAATACACCTAATACACTAAAATATAGTAGAAATGTTAGCAAAGTAGCTAATGTACAATATAGTATTATGTGTGTGAGACAAAAAGCGACCAGGATTGCTACTGACTGTAATACTGACTGACTGTACTCACACATCAGCCTGCACAATGCAATATGCCAATCTTGAGAAAAGAGTTAAAAAGGTGACTAATGGCTGCAGCAACTCCATCCAAAAGCAACAACGAGCAGAATTTTGCCACTTGGATCTTTTCACTCTGTTAGCAAACGTCCTTTGAGAGTGCAAGTGAAGTTAAAGTAGTTGCACTTTTATTATTGTTCGCATTGGTGGTGGTGGTGGTGGTGGTGGATAGTGGATTAGACAGAGAATAGACTCACATCCATTCACAACACACACACAGATACCTACTAGCCAAACATTACTACCTGCCACACTGTAGTCGCCGTTACAGCTTATATATTTGGCAAATCAGTCAACTCTCATTGTCAGTTCGATTCATTTCTGGCAGCATTCTTGTTCTCCTAGTTGTTCTTTCCCTGCTCCAACATACAAAACCCAAAAACATATTTCTACCACTCAAAGATCAGATCACAGATCTGATCTTGCACAGTTTCCCTGCAACAACCAACGGGATCAGTTAATTGGGATTCTTGTTCGAAGGATCTGCACAGAAAAGAATTTGGAAAATCAATCCAGGAATTTGATTGCAAGTTTATAAATAATTTTAAGTTGTGATCTATTTCTTCCTTTGGTGGAAATTATTCTCGTGATAAGAGGACACAAAGTAAACAGATAAGGAAGCTGGATGGTGCCCTTCAACATTGCGAAACGCCAAGGAAGCTGACTGCTGTTTTTTTGGAACTGCTCCTCCGTTTCTCCAAGTGTTCAGTTTTTAATCTCTTTTCGGATTCCTTGTCTGCCATCCGTCATTTCCTCCGTTGACAATGAGTCTCATTTTGGTAAATCCCATTTCATCTTTAACTGGTCCATGCATTTCGCTTTTCAGATTTTGTTTCAGCCGTCCACGCACGCGCACCATGACTGACTCTGCGTCAATTTTACTTTTGCATCGTATATCTTTCCCAGTTCAGTAGAACATTCTACGAGAACTTGTAAATTTTCCTCAAGTTCGTCAAGTTGCCATTTTTCACGATTCCATTACAGAAATAGTGTGCATTGTATTATGGTAACCTTTTAGAAGGCTGTACACAACATATATTACATTACGTGACGTTTGGGGTAATGAGAATATTTTCGTCTGCATTGTAGACAGCGTGCCCGTTGTAGCTGTTGATTTTATTCATTTATTCTGACTTCAGTTTACGTCCCCCACTCCAACCGTCAAATGCAAACAAAATTTAAGACTCGAAAATGATGAACGATAAGTTTTTCTGCTTATCTGTCACTGAGAGAGCCGTTTATTGAAGTCACACGAAATCAACTACTATTTACTTTGTATACAAATGATTGACTTGAACATATTCTTGGCATTTACTCGTTAACTTGACAGATTCTTATATAGGATTGACTAACTGCCGTCAAGTGCTTACAAAGACCAAACAAATACTTTTTACCTAGTTCCTTTTACGAAAAAAATCTGTCTGATTTGTTACGCAAGAGTCGGATGGGCATTAAGAGGGTTTACTCGCGTTTGAGGTAGGTCGACCTAACAAAGACGACTGACAGCAAGGCTCAGAAGAAAAAAAAAAGAATGTTGAGCTGAGCATTCAGAATGAATTTTAATTTCTGGATTAAAGTACAAGAAAGAGCAATGTGATTCATGTGATGGCTGTGTGCTCCAAACTTCCAATACAAAACACATGCATATGTATCTAATGCTGTTTACTTACCAGGAACTAAAACACTGATTGTGGTCGTGAATTAAAAACAAATTACGGCCTTGTTCCAAAGAAATTATTCTCTGCTTTCTGCCAGTTTTCAAACTATAAACTCTGCTACCCTGTCTACACATTTAGATTAAATTCACGTCCTTCTCAATCTCGACACTGTTTAAATGAACAATTTCTAATTCTAAGCATTTGCATCTACTGTTAGCACTGCGTTATATGAACATTCGCATATTGTTGCATTGTTTGAACAAAAATATTCCCCACAACTCCCATCTTTGTTTGTGTGGCTTTGCAAAATTAAGAGTTCTTATTTACGGTAGCCTTATCTTTATTCATTTAATATGTATACACACAGGACACAGGTACATTACATGCAATAGGTATTTGGTATTGTAATTTGTAATTATTTTACGCCAGTTATTGGAAGTGTTTTATTATTGTTATTAGCAATTTTCTATAGAAAATCGCAAAATTAGTAAACTGTAATTGACTTTGAACACGTACACTTTAATGCAAACAATGCCCAACGACGATTATCGACAGTGCAAACTTGTGGTACATCTTAATTGCTGCATTTATTAATATTATTAAGAAAATAGTTTATGAAGGGTTGAAATTACTCGTGCATTCAGCAGTGCACTACAAGTGAACAGCTTTTTATATTGCAACTTGCAAAGTGGATGTAATTCCTTGTGTGGCTGGTTACATAAGTGAACTAGAAATTAAGACATGAATCTACTCGTTTGGATTATTATTAACCTAGGATAACAAAATCCGAGCACACAATCACAAGTCCATACAGTTTTGCTTTTTGGCAGAATTTTTACGTTTATTGTTTCAACTAATTTGGCAATTTTAACATTCAAGTCTTAATCGTAAGAATATATTAGCTGTGCAGTGTGCACAATGCAATGCAATTTTTGGCCCATTCCTCTAATTCAGAAGCCTCGTCACCCCTAAAAAAGTATTGCGCGGAGGGTCACTGGCCACAACTATGTATTTGATTCTGAGTACAAAAATGAAGCAATGATGGTGTCAAGGAATCAGAAATTCTACAATTTTGCACAGAAATTAAATAAGTTAAAAGTTGTATTGACTTTATAAAAACTGAAATTTTATGGGACTTTTGTCACCTTTTAGAAATTTGGCAGCAGGCTCCAAATATTTCTCCACATCCTCAATTCTAAAATCCAAAGCTTGGAGTTTTTTCATTTGGCAAGCATTTGGAGTTCGATGTTGAGCAATGAATTGCATTTTGACACCGTGAACCATAAGGTCATAAGGACCAACGTCTCGAGTATAATAAACTGAAGGAATGGCAAAATTATTTCAACTCTCGTCCACTCAACACGAATGTAGAATAAAAAATGCTGGCACGAGCATCTTTTGGTTTCTTTCTTTCCGCTTGTTTTGGTTTGCCTGGTGTCCAACCGGAGAAGCCACTTTGGACGTGCCTAAGCTCTTTGTGACGCACGTACGTGGAACAAAGCATTGTTTTCTCTAAACGTCCTTTTATAACATTTTGTCTTTTAAAATGTAAAAAGTTAAAATGCATTGCACTTTGAAAAATCACTTTTTTACTTTTGAATAATAAAGTTTTTTGTTTCCTGATGGTAGACACACATAAAAGTTCCAATACATAGGCAGGAAATACTTTTGGAATGATTTATAATGAAAAGTGTGAGCTGTAATGGGAATCAATCAACGATAAACTATGGTGACACGCTGACACGTGCTTCAGTCAATCACTTGTCAGCTAAATGATTAACTGACAAGAATTATTAGAATTCCTACCAATCCTGATTTCACAGCCTTTGCTGCTTTGTACATACAAATACATACATATAACAACAGAATACATTGCATAAATGTTTGTTATTACATGTCACATAATACCAAGTTAAATCCTCGAGAAAACTAAGCAAGCCCAGAATAGAATCTGTACAGATCTGTGCTTTATTCAGGTTCTTATTGAAATTGTAGCTGCCATTTTGAATGGTTACGTGTGTGCGTGTACTCTGTGTATGTACCTGTACTGTTCCTTTATTATTGTCGAATATTATATTCCAAGTTTCCAACTATCATTTACCTCGTTTCCCATTCATTTAGGAAAATTTGAATGGTTTCTGCCTCGACGATTCTTTTGTCATTGATCTTGATGATTGATTGACTAATTACTCTCTGCGCTCACCACAAACAATGGAAATAAAGTTAAAAGAAATCCAATCAACGCAAAACCTTACATGTAATGTTTCACGGATTACACAACTGAATCCTTGCCAAAATACATGTCAATATCAAATGTTAAGTAGGATGATATTTGATATGTGACTCTCCATGTATTTATGTATCGTTCCATTTATTAATCTGTTTATTACTCTGATGACTAATTACATTTTACATTGCCCTATTGCAAGAATTAGCTAAGACGTCACTGGTGGTCGTATTTGTAAAAAAAAACATGAGAGATTTATTTTGTGGGGATTGGAATTATGGGCACGCACAGTTCAATGAGTGAATTGACGTGGAAATATGGGCTATAGGTATACACGTTGGTTTATGTAATCGGGTGTATTCGTCCGTATTCTTCTACAGGAAGCGATGAATGGCTTTGCAAACCACAATGCAATTTTCCGTTCCATTGTAACGTAAACGGCGAAAACTTTTGCGGTAGCTAATAAAATAAGACAGACAGTAAGCATATAGCGCGCTACAGTAACGAGGGAGGCTTATTCTATCAAAGAGTGCAATCCCCCCCCCCCCC
>JABASC010003662.1:0-13578 GCA_019776185.1 Plutomurus gul
CTTATAATAGCATGCGGGGAAAAAATTCCATTAAAAATGAGCGTACGTTTTCATAATTTAATATACATAGTAAATGTAAGTTTTAAGTTGGAGATAAAAATACAAAAGGATTATATACTATAATGCATGTTACATTAGAATTTGGGTTCTTTTGTGTAGGAGACGGAGCTTGGCAGACTTTTTCTTATTATATTCTTGATTTTACATTCAGCGAGAAAAAGAAAGACGAAGACAGAAGAATGAAAAGAGGTGTGACCTAATCTTACCGCTTATGATTATGAAAGAACGTGACTGCGTTGCGTGAAGAGAGTGTGAATTGAGTTATAAATAAAAATAATCCGCTGCTATTACCCAAACTGGCTATTATCCAGCGAGTTTAATTTCATGCTCCAATTAGGTCAGTCAAGAACTAAATACTGGTTGGTCAAAAAAGACTAATTTGAATTCAAATCTTCATTATTTCACTTCGTACGCAAGTAGCAATAACTAGTAAGTACGTAACGTAAAAAGTAACAAGAACCTCTATTTATACTGTTACGATTAGGTCTTAAATGCGTTCAAATGTAATAAAATATTTCCATGTAGGTTGCTACACTTACATATGTAGTTAGTCTGGCGGAAAATGTAATGGAGGTTGCCTACATGACGAATTAGTACACAAGAAGAGGCACCAGCCATCGTTCACTTTTATTTTGTCTAAAGTCTGCACTCTGTACTCACTCTACTGTAGCTTATCAAATATGCTAAATCTGAAGAGCACTAAGATGAATAATGGGATTTTGAGTTGTGGCTATGACTATGACAATGGTCGAAGTGAGACTACAAGTTTGATTTATGGCCAGTGGACTTGAGTTGAGCTAACTTGAAGCATTTCTCAAAACTACATTAATATGGAGAGCACAAGATATTCGCATGACGGCTCTTGTTGGCATTCGCTTTGCTAAACACGCCATGATAGTCTCTCGCTGTGTCTCGTGATTCATTCCATCTGTTTGGATTTGCTTGTTTTTTTAATTGACCGTGCTTTCTATTGTAACATGTCGGAGTTTGGGTGTTCGATGAATTTAGCTGGTCACGTTATTAGAAAAACACATCATTAACTATCATGACTATATTATATTTTTATTCGTATTCTTTCTCATTCACGGATTTTTCAACTACTTCTCTTTTATCCATTAAGTAAATACACAAATTTGCAAAACTGTTTGAGAAAAGAAAAGTTTGTGTGTGTATAAATAATTCGATGTAGTAATTTCGACTTTTCAGACTGGTAAAGGAAAACGGTTGCGCGCACCGATCATAATATATACTAAATTGTGTATTGCTCATCCACTGGGTAGTTTACTGGCTCAGTAATACAATTTTAATGCTTAATGTGTGCAGTGTGAGAAAGGAAAGCAAATGAAAAAGTATCCGGACTAAAAGCAAAATGTATAGAACTGTAAACGCATGCTTTTATCTGTATTTTGATAGAGGAGTAGCCTAGTCTAGGAAAAGTACCCCCACCGAAATACACATTATAAGGAGATGGAACCTGCGCACCAATATCTACGACTAAGTGCTCCATACATACTACACAGATATATATAATTGTGAACAGTACAGAGCAGAAAGTAATATGGAATTGTAGTAGTGTGTAGTGAGTGAGCACGATGAGAAGTAGAAAGAACTGGAAAGAAGTACGAACAACGAATGATTTATTATGGGCTCCTCAACTCCTGATTTACGACCACACACACAGTGCGCCCAATAGATTTTCAGATGAGAAAACTCCACCTGTTCCAGAAATTTTGCGCTCATACATTATCAGTATTAGAAAGAAGACACTGCGAGAGATAAGAAAGGGAGAGTAAAAGATCGAAAAAGTTCTTCAACTTTGTAGTGTACTATTTGTACTAGGACTGCTACAACAGTTCTATTACTTACTGTTGGCATTAGACGAAACTTTCAAAACTTATGTATGTTATCCTGCTACTCGGACTCATCCATTGAAGAAGATACATAGATTTGGTAATTCATCTACAGATACTTTTTAACAATAGACATGCAAGGCTAAATGTCCATATTACTCTTCAGTGTACAGCTCACCTACTAACGTGTGCTCTCACTGGTAGTATAAATAATACTTGAAATGTCTTTCGTTTAAATGGTAGAGAGAAGGCAATCAAGAACACACGTTTTACAGTGTAAGCAATGTACATATTGACTTATGGTTGAAATTTGCATGTAATGTATGTAGGTAGGCAATTAAAATGAATGTAATTCAAAGTAATTTAAGCAAATCAGAAAGATTTCTCTCCTCCTCCTGACAATCATCGCATTTTCTCTTCTTTCATCAACATTTTTGTCTACAATGCTCATTCATCTACTTATTTTTCTAAGCACACATGAGACTGTCAGCAAAAATGGCATAGCAGGCAACTCAAATCATACCATGCACAGCATCCACACAGCATTTTTTTTTATCCTCGCATATTCATGTCGCAATGGCCCAGCAATGGCATTTTAATCAGTAAGTAAGTCATAAATTAATCCACGGCTCACGCATGCAATGTTCTCTGGGCATAGCACAGCCAGAGCAAACCATGAGACAAGAAGACAAGACAACCCAGGCCAAACCATGCCATGTCAGCTATTCACAGGCTGGTCCTGGTCTGGTTTGTCTACACACAAACTTACACTGGCACATACCTCTCTCCTCCGATGCTGCATACTACACAGACACACAGACAACTCTTCTAGCACACAGCCCCACCACCAACAACAGAACACAGCCTAAGCAAACGCAAAAGCTCAGGTTCGGTTCACCTAACTCTTGTTGCCTAATGAAATTATAAATTTAAAAGCTGCTAGAGTGGAGATGGGTGGGTGTGTCGTACATACATTCACAGACACACACACACACACACACCAACAGCACACACATAGAAGAACGTACGAGTGCAGCCAACAAGACAAGACGAACGCCAAGCACAATCATCATGCACAAACCAATGCTGCAAATGTAGTAATGCTGCGAATGCCAACTTAAGACAATGCGGCTTCGTTCTGCTGCACAGTAAGCCTTCAGTCGCATCCCAGCACAAAAGCGCAGAGAAAAAAGGAGAGGTCTTAGTCCAAAACTGCTTAATACAGATTTATAGGAAGACCTTAGATAAATATTAATAAATAATATACAATGAAGAAATTCCAAATGCTATATTACAATTTAATATCTAAACACGTGAACAGACATTCTGTTGAAGAGCTAACTGTGTTCGTAGCATTTCTAAGGCAATGCATAAAGAATCATTTGAAAAGGTGAGGAAATGCTTATGGGATTCATGAATGAATTAAGAAAGTTGGGGCATTGCGTGTAGCATGTATGTAGTAAAGTAAGTAAAGAGGTTAGTACAGATTCTCGTTCTGTGTAGCAGGTGCAATTCCAGTGAAATGAAATAAAGTGCTACAAACAATGGTGGTAGTAGAATTGGCTCAAGTCGAGAGCAGTTACAAACATCAACATAAACATCAGTGAATCGTCATGAGGAGCCATCAGCTAGATCATAAAGTCAGTTAAACAAGCACATAAATAGGTGTAAGAATACGATTATGATGTCTGTAAACGTTGAGGATATTATTACTGCAGTGCATATACATACTACACATACTGCAAGTCAAGTAGGTATCTATGTATATACTTGCATATCCTTCCTTAATTCTTCTGAATATTTAGCCCTATTAGTGTACATATACTAAGTATGCATAGCGTACCTTTGTAAAGCTAAAGCAAATTCATAAGTAACCTAATCACACCACAATCCGCGTGCACCTCTCCGACTTTTATTTCTTGTAAGATATTATATATTAGACAGACGAAAGGCTTTGCTGTACAGCGATAGCTATAGTAGGTAATGGTAAACACATAGTTTAGCATAATCTCGCCATAATTTAGATTAGACTGGGAGAGTGAGCGAGTCTCTTCACGTTTACTACTATGTATGTTATATGGTACAAAGACTGGATACTCCAGTGTGTAGTCACATATATGTAGTGAATGTACGATTCGAACAAATACACAATGTCTATAATATCGTGGAGAGACACGCATCTTTAGAGTGAAAATGTTTTTCCACATGCGATCCATCCCTAGGTAATTCAATACTGCAGAGAGAAGAACGTACCGATATTCTGCCAGTCTTATTAGTTATGAGCTACTACTTGTTAGGTTTTGTTATCGCTGTGTTATGTTACATAACGGTCATGTATTCCTATTTACTTTCAATTATGTGTCTGCATTCTTCTTTGTTATTCGATTAGATGTTCACTGTGTAATTTTCCGATCTGATTACTTACTTTATGAGCCGGACTTCATCATCATTTTCGAGATTTTTATTGTTATTGTTTTTCTATTTACTCAAAAGTTACACTCACACACGGCAGAGATTTCATCAGTGAACTTTTGAGAGTGGTGCACAGCACAGCCTCTTTATAATGTTTTACATATTTATATATGCACTGGAAATATTTATATACAGATGAAATGTAAGCCAACTTTACAAGCTAATTAAAACTTGAAAATTAAGAGCTAGTAATTAATTTTTGTCCGAGTTGATCGTACGTAAGATCTTAATTAGTTTAGTAGTTTAGTTTATGAGATGCTGGAGCGTTGTATACTATGCACCAAAAAATACTTCTCTCACACATCCACATTCTATAGGCACTGTGTGTATTTTATTAAGGAATTATCACATGGAGTCTCTCTTTAGTGCATGGTGGCAGCAGTACCAGGTTAAGCATTTAGAAAGAAGTGTATTTTGTGGGGTGTAGAAATGTGTACATATATTATTACAGAAGATATTTACTATGGGCTCTTCTTCTCATGTTGTTACAACTTGTAAGTTATTCCCTATCTGGTCGGCAAGCTTTTTAACTCATATGTATTAGACAGATTATCTAATAAAGATTATTTCTATTTTATGAGGTTGTGATGAGTGGGCGGTTGGTGATTGTAGTCAACAAACAGCTTCGACTTGAATTGCTGCCACAAAATATGAATCTCTTTCTAACTAGTTTCTCAATAATAATATTGGCATGTCATTCCAATCCAAATGCAATATAAAAAATTCTGCACTTTATGTCATGCGAATCATTCATAATTAATTAATGCAATGACACATTTTACTATTGTCAATTGAAAATTTGTACCTTTATGAGATTATATCGATCAGCGTGAGTTTGTGTAATTTCACTAGCCATTATATTTGGGTTCCAATCAATCCGTCAACGGGATGGGCTTTTCTGTCTGTGTCATGTTTTGTGCAGTAAGGCAGTTTGAATGGTTGAATTGCAATTATGGCTTTTTAATTGAAGTGAAGACTAAGTTGAGTGAAGAAGTCATATAGAAGCAGATGAGGCAATAAAACCATTTGATGTGATGTGATACAGTTAATCGAGCGTAGGCAGCAGATAAATGTACTTTCAACAAATACAAGTATTCACAGACACACACAAGGCTGCCTATAAGTGTTGTAGTCCTTACTAACCGAGTAGAGTCGTAACTTTTAGCTAGCCTTTCTGAACAAGGCAAAGCAAGTTCACTCTACTCAAGGAGGTAAACCAAAACCAGCTTTTGATGGTTTGTTTTGTTTTGTTTGTGTATCATATGTAGTATTAAGTGCTATTAAATGAGAGCAATTATCACTGTAGTGCGGACGGAGGGTTGGTGCCCGACCTGCCTCGTTTCTTTCACTATAAACTACATTATGTAATTGAGTTTATGCTATTGAGGGTGTTTGGTTAAGTACTTGTATATATTGTACATTGTATGTACTACTAGTAAACGCTTATAGCTTGTCTTGTTCTGTGTACGCATCTCGCACTGTTTCTCTTCTCTCTCACTTCACTCTCTCTCTCTACTATCTGCTCGCAGTAGTAGAATACGTGGAAGTTTATGTATAGTGGCGGTGTTTGGTTTCGAGTCATTAGGGTTCAACTGTTCACTGCAGATACTTATTACATGCATTAAATTACTCTGATTTGTCATTAGGTTAGTAGCTCGTTTTCTCCTAATAGGAAGATTAACTGTCATTACGTCATTTTGTTCAAGTTTGTCTGTAACATTAACATAAACATTATGGTTACTTTTATAGTTAATTAAATTTCCTCAAATATCCCTGCTTACAATTACTTTTACTACTAAACAACGGCTGCTGACTAGGTACGACATTTTTCTCCCCCTTACAAAGGCGCTAAATATTAATGCATTATTTTATGTTTGTAACCCGCCATTTATTTAATGTCTACTATTTTATACTTACCAGGTATTTTCAAAGAACAAAAGATTTGTATTGCACTATATTCGAACTTGCTTATTATTGTGTATACATACTACGTGAGTCATTGTATATAGTAAAGCTAGACTTGCGCGTACAAAAGGCCTTTGTTTTGTATTGGCAGGTAAAGAAAAAAGCATTTAAGTCTACGCCGAGGAATGCTTAGCTGACTCAGTAGAAATAAGAGCATTAAGTATCAAGTAGATAAAATAATGAGTTACTAGAGAGGAGAAATCTGAGTTCCGTAACTACAGAGAGATGAGCTTGGAGCAACTGCATCCATTTCTTTCCTTGAAGGCAATGCAATGTAATGCAGTGCAATGTAGACAAGCCGAAAGGAATGGCGCAGATACATGGATAATGGTGACGAGAAAATTCTCATTTCGTTCATTCTCCCTCTTACATTACTATCTATCACTATTCTTGCGTTTGTTCCTTCGAGTGTTTTATGTTGGCTACCGAACTTAGGCCTATAGAAGAGACACACAAGAGCAAAGCGACAGGCCTTTCCAATGCAATGCTATGTATAAATGGCACGGAGTAACTTATTGGCTGACGGTCGCTGGCTTCATGGCTTGCTCTCTCTCTCTCTCTCTCTCTCTCTCTCTCTCTCTTGATTCTTTTCCTCCTTTGAAAAGAAGTTAAGGAAAAGGAACGGTATTTTGTTTAAGATGAAGCACATTACATTACTGTATGCTTCGTTTGTTTGGCCTTATTTCTGTAGCTGATACCATTGAAAGATACCTCACGCACAGAGACTGGGCAAACATTTTACATATTACAAATACCTATTCTATATATTGTACATATAGTGCTACAGTTCTACTCTGCTACTACATACTTACATAAAATACTAGTGAAAATGTATATACATACAGAGAAGAGAACACACGTATCTTTGTACTTAAGGGACTGTGAGTTTTAGTGGTAAGTGATGTGATGTAGCTGTGATAAGGCTAAGGCTAAAATGCTTTGAGATATATTCACTCCTTGATCTTGTCTCTGGATAAGCTATTGTTCTTTCGTAACTCACTTAAAGCTTTAGCATCGTTCGAGCATTGCGTACGTACATTCAAGTTATTTGTAAAAAAGTACAATTTTATATTGTGACTCTTCCCACTATGCACGTATAACTCAACGAAATCGTTAATCACTTTCTTTTGTGTTTTTAGCTTAAATTTAAGGAAATGCACCAGTCTAGCCTCCACAGATGTACATGGCTTCACTTGACTCTCGACTAACAATAAGTGAGCAAGTCAAGTACTTTCACAATGGTTAATACTACAACGAACAAGTCTCTCTCTCTCTACATTAGGAATGTGTTCCTAAGCCCCTGTACAATGCAATACATATACGAAGCAGTGCATTCTATTCTGTTGTATTTTAAAGAAATGAGGAAGGAAGAAGGAGAGAAGACCGTCCTCAGCGTATAGTTCAGTTCAGTGTAGCCCCGTCATGTCGGACTGAAAATATCTAATAAATCTCGTGGCTAACTAACTAACAAGTGAAATATTCCCCCTTGCATTATCCTATCTTAAATCTTACCTATAGACGCAAGTAGTAAATATTCAGTCAGACTTTATCCAATTCAAAGACTGACTTCATTTTACAAGGAGCCCTTTTTTCTCCCACACACTATGAAATGTTACAATATTGGATTATCTAATCTGCTCAACAAAAGCTATATATTTGATTATAGCACGACTACGTTTACGAATTAACCTACCTACCACTTGTTATATCGCACCCAACCCTAATGCTGCAAGTCCACAACGTACATATACTTTCTACCCTCGCGCTAACAATATGTGTGTTTACAATAGTATTCACAAGTACTGTATGTATACATTATACACCACAGAGTGTACAGATAGCTCCCGTCTAAAATGATAACAGGGTTTAATTTAATACTTGATAATGTGCAGCGCGCAGAAGAATTTGCTACTGAGGCTACGAGTACACAGGGAAGATGGAAAAACGGATAAACTACACGAAAAACTCTGTCATTCAATTAAGAATGAGAATTATAAAGGGAAAATTAAAATGGCAGTGTAGCTGCGTAGCGCTTAGGAAGTATTTATCCAAGATGAGAAAATATATATTTTGCTGTCTTGTCCTCGCTGTCTGTTGTAGTAATTTGCAATATCATGTTACACAGCTCGAGGAAAAACTTGTTTTGCCTTCGTGTGGGATTCACAAAGAAATCTTCGGATAGTATGAAAACATCCGAATCAAGATACTATTACATATCTAACTGTCCTTTTTCATAACAATAACTGTCCTTATCTAGAAGCATCACCTCATAAAATTTATTTGGTAAGCAAATCGGAAGGAGCAATCGTTTGCTCGACTTAGCAAACAACATTTCATAGATAAAGTGGCTATCCGTACCTACTTTTACATGAGTCAAACATTTGGCATATATACGTACACTTACGTGGAAGGAGCGTGTTAAGTAGAGTGAAAGCAGAAGGCTATTGTATATTAGTAGACACGTTAATGTGGTAGGTGGGATGCAGGTAAATTTCACGATAAATTACTTCAGTATATGCATGCAAATTGAACTACCTGTTATTAATCTTTCTAACGAGGGCTGCATTACGTATACTGCTTTAGAAACTGTCCATTCACCTAAATACGTATTCAAGAAAATGTTAATAATAAGCAGTTTTCACTCAGATTAAACAATTTAAATTAATTGTGTATTTAAATTTAAATCGTACAATGTCAAACAGCAAGAACGAAAAATGTGTACCTGTAATTACTATAATTTACACCATATCATATCACATAGGGTGTCGATAATTCATTCTGAATAAAGTACAAAATACAAACAATATGACATATGTGATATACACGTTCCCTGCAGCCCATTGAGCCCACTCTTTCTGAAGGTAATCCAATTACAAGCCTGACATTTGTTCGTCAAGTGAAGTTGAATGGTATCTTTTCTTTGTACTCAAAAAGGCTCAATTCATGCATTACTATTGGGCTGATATTTTTCGAAAGGATTGACTATGAATCGTTAAATACACAAATTTCTGTTTGGACAGTGTGGGCCAAATCCGTTGGCCGTCCTTTTAAAAGGGACACCTTTTAGGCTGACAGTCGGCAATAATAATTTGTCACCGAGGTGTCTGCATTGGTTAGATACTTTTACGGCCAGAGTCGTATTTGTAAGGCTTTAAATGTGTACACAGTGGAAGGGAAGTGTTAGAACATACGAAACGATGTGCAACTGCACCATATTGAATTTAATGCTTCAGTAGATATGTCCGGAAAAGTGTGTGTTTACAATAATAATAATAACGACTTACTCAACATTATAAAACGGAAGCATTTAGATTTCAAATGACACAAAATCTTACTTGTTGTAAGTGGTGCGAGAATACACTTTGGATCATCTGTACCGATATATGAAAAACGGAACCTTTATGTAAATACGAATTTTAAGCGTTTGGATTCAAACTCCATCAGCATATACTCGTAACAGCTTTTCACTAGCGTCAAATTGGTTCGCTCCGTAGAACAGGATTACAGAAAGGGAACACGTAAGTTTTAAAAATAAATTTTCAGTTGACTAGCTTTAGTAGAGAGTGTTGCACCAGCACCAACCACTCTCTCGACCCAATGTGTAGACACGGGTACCCTTACCCAAATTATTAGTAGTGCAGGGCGCATCACATCACAAACTAGAAATGAATAGAGCGTGTTGAAATGAGAGGATGCAACCGTCTCGAATTGCTGTGTATATTTGTAGTCAAAACAATTCCAGCCTCAATAGCCAATTATAAACAGCATGATTGTTTAGACTTTTCGCACGTGCTTCGGTCTGCAAACCCTTTCCCTTGCTGTTCTTGGGATAGCAGAACGTTTTTACATTCTCATGTTACATGAACTAGTAGATCTGTATATTGACGGGGAAAGGATCGGATGTTGTCACGCAGTAATTAGCTGACCAAGCTGTGGACACGCGTATCCGATTTCGTTTCATGTGATTTTTTGCAATGACTGGCCCTCCTCGCTGTGCACCAGTGCACTTTTCTATGTGTATTATGCTTTATTTATGTGTAAGCTATTTTTTCTACCTTACACTCGCTGCTTATGGGCGGTAGTCGGTGGGTAAAACAGTTTTATTTCAAAAATCGATCAATGCTATATTTGTATACACCAAAATAGAAGAATGGCAGCGTATTCGTAGGCAATAAGTAATCAATACAAACATCAGGTGGAAAACTAGCCGGTAATAGACAGTTTCACGGTGCCAAGTTGGAAAAGGGCAAGTAATCTGTTATTATTATGTTGCAAGTGCCACTTTGAAACTCAAAAAAAACACAAGTTAACATGGAACAATCGATTTTCTCCTACAATCATTAAATACCTGTGTCAAGGTAGTGAATTGTAGTTAAATAATTGCCAAGGATGAATTCGAATTCAATTAATCAATATAGCTGAAGGGATACGCATAAGGAATCCTCTCTGCAAATATGGTAGTGGTTGTAATTTGCTGCCTTGTATTCAAGCTGACGCTAATAGTAGAATTGTGGGCAGTTCTAAATCGGAAAATGAAGCACCACACAGCTCTCTTACACTAAACCCGTGTATCCTTATTGCCTGTGTATATTATTTGATGCGTATATGAAAGGAACCCGATTTGAAGTTTTTTTTGAAATTTCCAGCTCAAAGTTTTCTACTCATGCAACATTACGGCTGACTCTGACGAGACGCGACTAGTTATTCCACGTCAAGTTTTTCTTTGCTGCCTGCTTTTTACCATTATTATATTACGAAAGCATTTAAATCATGAGTACACCAGGTTTATTCATTTTCTCAGCTTACTGTTGGCCTAAGTGTTGTCAAGCCTCATGCCGAGTCGAGACTTTATTACAAAAATAAGCCAATAAATAAATTAACATTTCTATTTGATTTGCAAACTCAACACTCACGAGACGAGATGACAAGCTCTGATAACTATATACCATTCATATAATGTAGTGACTCTTTATGTATTTACTTAGATCGAACATGTGCTGCGTGCATCACACATAACCTCTGTGTACATGGAGAGGGTGAATGAGTTTAATTTTTTCAAACCGGTGGATATTGCTCTTATGATTTGAATTAATAGCGTGTAAGACAACACAATATATTTAACAGTAAGGCATAAGCCAAGTAAATAATACTATGATGCTAATAAAGCAAGACTTTGTTCGCTTCACACAATGCTATAATGATGATTCTGTCTGACTGCAATTGGTCGTCCACAGAATGCAATACAATACAATACACGTACTACATGCATTTAAGTGATTCTTCTTATGTTAAGTGAGTTATAAAGCATTGTTAGAAATGATATGCATATGTATCTTTGTAAAAGAATACAACCGGATCAGCGGAAAGCGGCAAGAATGAACGAACAAAACGTTAGAACACCAGCAACTTGACAAAACAAGTAAAATTTCAATTTTCAGTACACCCGAGTTAACTTCGTTATGATTTATTTATCTTAGTATGGACTTGCAGTATTTTTTTTTTCAAAATGCGTTCTCACTGTGTGATATTACTGCCTTTTAATTAATTATGTCTTAGAAATATTGTATGAGTTTGTCAATTGAATAGGGTTAAATTTATGGCAATTAGTTATCAGTAGGTTTATATATTTGTTTTGCATCTCTTTATATGTGCAACCCGGCACCCCAACATCTATTACTATGGAACACTCCTGCACGCTAATTCGATACTTACTTTAAAACTAGAGTTGTTTCTACATTTTGACACCTACACTACCAAAATTACGATTACAGGCAACTTTCGGCACAAACTGCTGATACCACTGTATTAGATGATGTGTAAGATGCGTAAATAAATCTCTAGTAAAATTTGAAAGAAAAAGGGAGAAAAAGACATACAACATTGACATTCTAAAGTGTAAATGATATATTCAAAAGGCTTTTAGCTATTCGAATATCATATAACTTCGGATTCACAATTATTGTAATAATTGTAGTTTACGGAAATATATGTGCGAATTCAACAATTTCTATCTCATTAATAGTGAGATTGCTTAATTGCGTGGATAACAAGGAATTTCTGTTATGAGAACTACAACAACAATTTCAACACGTATTATCTTTGACCTTATTATCATATTGAAGACCGAATTCCACTCTGTATTTTGTGGTGTAGATCAGACCTATGAATCAGACTAAGTAAGTAGTCCCATCTCATTATAGTTTTTTCAAATTTACTTTGTCTCTTGGCGAGAATGTAAAAAATAGACATGGATTCTCACTGGCAGTGGTAGGTGTTGATTTCAGTTGCGATTTTTCTAGTGGCCTTGTGCTTTGTAACGTTAAAGGTACGTAACTCTCATTTGCGAAGGTACGTACATATAAAAAGCGAATAAAATGCATGAGAATGCGTACATTCATGACAACAATACCACATAAAAACTTTCAGTAGCTAGTAGCTACTAGCTACATCTAGATTTACTAGTACAGAGGCGGCTATAGCTGAATGCAAACTGACCGTTGGAGAAGTTTTCTGTGCTCTTCAATTTCAGGTTTATGAGGATTGATGCAAAATAATCGATAAGAATCTAAATGATGACGTCATCGGAAAGTTGAAAGTTTCCATCGTAATTATGCGATGCTGCAATGGAGAACGCATTGGTTATGTAGTTATGGAAAAACACTAACTAGAAAATCAGCGGGAGAGCGTTACACCAGTTTTCAGTTTGGTGGAGGAGAAAAATCCTAAGGTGCTTCTACCTACTTACATATTCACTCTTCACTCAGTTTGTGTAAAAGTTTCTGATAAGATCGATGCAAAGGTAGGTGGAACAGTTTTTTAAACCGAAGTAAATACTTCTGTTTAGGCTAAGTAGTTTTTTTGACAATTTCAGTTGAAGCTCATAAGGAATTTTTATGTAAGTAAAACATAACATGGAGATAGTACCTTAAGGGATTCTCGTGTTTAGGATTGAGGGTTGAATGTTTATATATATTGACAAAAGGGTTGAATTACAAAGCTGCTCAATTCTATCTCCACGTGGTTGCTGGTAGCTCTGTGGAAATACCACAATAAGTATTAGTAGTTATATATTATCGGTCTAGAGCAGTTCATCAACATCGTTATTGTTAGATTCAATGATTGAATTGACTGCTTGTGCACATAAATGTCAATAATTATAAATTGCCTGTTTGTAAGTCAAACAAAGCCCAGATAGCTCGGAAGTATTGAAGCCACCATTCAATTCGAAACA
>JABASC010003663.1:0-13576 GCA_019776185.1 Plutomurus gul
ACTAACTCTGTAACTTTATACTGAATTTGTAAGTGTCTAAATGATAAATGGGGTAAGAGTACGTTTTTCAAATGGTTGCAAAAGTCCTCTCAGTTACCACAATAGAAGTGACTCCATAATTTATCGTAGGTACTTATGCAGTACGTTACATATACTATGTACATTTATCTCTAAATATACTTACATTTTGTATAACTACGTCTTAAGGATGAGGATATGCGTATGTACACATAGTATTTTGTGCCTGCCACACAGTATTCAGAGCTAAAATTAATTGGGAGTTTTTCGTCATAAATATTATAATAATATCACTTGGAGATAAACTAGAAGTATACAAAGACGAAATAGGTCAGTCAAAGACCCCTCCAGTGAGGCAGCATTGTTACACAGTGGTATCTTGACATCTGCCAGTACTCGGCAAACTACCATGCTTCTTGTCTAGAGTGAGTACATAAATAAACTACATAGCTACAACTGTTTCACTTTTCAATGAACTTTTTCCCTTTATGACGCTCGAATTACATAGTTATCAATCATGCCCCTGCTAAGTTGAGAGCGAGTACATAAATAAACTACATAGCTACAACTGTTTCACTTTTCAATGAACTTTTTCCCTTTATGACGCTCGAATTACATAGTTATCAATCATGCCCCTGCTAAGCTGCGAGAAATTCATGTTGCTAAAAACGACAATTAATTGAAGTGCTCTGCTTGAAATCATTTTTTGCCATTATCTGTCAAATTCGTTAGAATTATTAAATTGAAATACACAGATCAACTTTGCGTGCTCTGATAGTTGGTCATTAGTCATTAAATAACTCTTGTATACAAACAGTGCTCTCAATTTTAAAATATAGATAGTCAACTAACAAGAAAAACACCCCCAGCGTACGCCGATGGCGTCTACATGCTGGCGGGACAAAACCGTCCTAGTCCGAGAAAACTCAGCCAAGTATTTATGAAGGGAGACGATGGAATGGGCTCCACTCGCAACCGAACGGCAATGCTCGCATTTTTTGGTAACAATTGCATTTTTTTCTTTACATTGTCTACCATATCTGAGTATATCATCTATAAAGTGATGGATTTTATGTGATCACTTTTTGTTGTTTCGTTTCACAGGTCAAATTGTGTCTTCGGAGATATTGATGGCGAGTGAGTCAGGATGCCCGATTGAGATGCACCGGATTGATATTGAGAAATGTGATGAAATGTATGATAAAGAATGTCGTGGAAATCGTTACATGCCTTTCCATCGTGCAGGCTATGACAGAAAAACAGGACAAAGTCCTAACAGACCAAGAGAACAGGTACGACTACTATACGCAAATATTCATACCGTTTACACTCTGAATTTCACACAAGTTCTCGCTCTATTTGTACTATAAATGTGTATGACGAAGGCATTTATATTCAATCCATAGTACCTACCCCCACCGAAATAGTTCACAACCACTAAACTAAATACATGCGCGTACATTGAAATTCACAGACAAACAGTAGTAGTTAGTGGGGGTAGTAAGAAGACATTAAAACAAAGAACTATACACATTCAGTATGTGTGCCTTACACACACAGTAAAATGATTATTATGGTAGTCACAGTTCTCACTCCTCTTCTGTAACACTTTATGCTGTAGCTCGGTTGGTACACCCTGTAATTTGGCAATTTAACGGCTGTGATTTATGAGCTGCCACATGAAAAGTGAAAAGATCGCGCACACACAGCCAACATCCAAGTACATACAAGTAGTTAAGAATGATTACATTGCTGTTAATATGTGCTCTGTGCGCAAACTATGCACTTACGACGTGGAAAGACTATCAGAGAGAACTGTTTCACTTGAATACATCCATTTAGCTATGGTATTGGTATTGTATATTCTAATTTGGAGCTGACGATCTATTTTAACGGTTATATGGGGCACCGATGGCAAAGCAAGCAAGTCATTCGATCAAACAGCTGTAATAATGTACAAATTTAAGGTAGCATTATAGCCTACTAACTTTTAGAGCAAATTTACTAAAAGGACTGCTACTACTAAACCACTAATGGGACCGTTTCATGTCTATAGTCATATATGTGTATGTACTATTTAGTAGACATCAACAACAGGGACTTATTCGGTAAAAGCGATTCAACTATTATTCTACCGAAATCTAATGTTTATGTGTGCATGTTCGTGGTTGCAATTTTTGGTCAATACTCGAGTGAGTTTGTGACACTAAATGCTTTTCCGGTTGATTACTCTATCGTAAAGCAGGCTGAAATACATTGCCGATAAAATGTATTTGTTTCCCAACCGAACACAATATACTTTGTGTTCGGTCTCTGAGTCACTTGTGAATCGTAAATTTTCCGGCTAATTTCTTTCAGCTTCCAAAAAACATTTCTATTGTATGTTCCGCACAAGTCCTAGTCATCTTTTTGGCCACCACCAGGAGTGATTCAGAGAATTGAGGACAAGGTTGAAGGTTGAAATGGTGTGATATAAGAGTTGGATTGTTATGGGATGTGCAGCTAGTACTACTGTTGAATTACAATTCTCCTTTGTATACATTACATGTACGTGTAGGTAGCAATCATGGCACGTATCGACGTGTCATACTCCCTCATCGTCATCTCTGAGTTATTTGATGTCAATCATTGCCAAAGCAATAATAATTAGACTCACCACATCTTAATAGGGATACTATTTACATGTAATGATATACTATTATATATACTTCATGTTCCAATTTCAAACGTATTGCGCAATCTACGTGAACTATTTGTTTTCTACTATTTCCACTACATTCGTAATTCGTAATAATATTTTAAGGTATTGACAATAAGACAGTATTACAGAATAGAACTGTGTGCTTTTGGTTGTAAGGGACTTTGGTGCACACAGCAATACATATTTACAAGTACAATCTTCTACATTTTGCAGACGAACAAGATCACGAGTTGGATCGACGGGAGCTTCATCTACAGCACATCAGAAGCGTGGGCATCTGCATTAAGATCGTTCGTGAATGGTACCCTGAGAACGGACGGAACGGGACTACTACCTCCAAGAAATACTGAAAGAGTGCCACTTAGCAGTGCCCCCTCACCTCATGTGCTCAGAATGCTAAATCCTGAAAGAATGTTTTGTAAGTCCACCAATCACTAGATCTTGTCATTGTAGAGTGTGAACATTTTACTCGGGGTGTGGCTGAACGAAAAAGTTCACTTCACGATTTTCAGGTGCTGAATAAGCAACAAGAATGTTAATAATTCAGGCAAGGAAATCTCTGACTGCACAAAGAAAGGAAGCGCGTCATTACTGGATCATGTATTTAGTTGTAGGCACAACCACTAAGGATTTTTAACGTGGTTCAAACTGTTGTTCAACGTTTAGTACCTCAGCAATTTGCAATCATGTCACAGGAATTTAAATTGAATACGCTAGGGACTTCTTTTCAAAACTTCTCTTATATTTATCTGTATCGTAGAGCGTAAATTTCATCAGAAAACCTATTTTAGTAAGACTTTTGTTGCAAAATTTCCACAATTACAACTGTCGACTAATTACCTGCAAACGCATCTCTGAAGACTAAATTACGTATTATTGTTTAAAATGTGGGTGTTGAAGTAAAGTCCTTGTCAGAGTACAGACGGATGACTGACATATGTTTCTCTTCCTACGAAATTTGTAATGAAAATAAAAAAATACACAATTTTTATTGTAGTATTTGGCGATCCACGCAGCAATCAAAATCCGGCGCTGTTGGCATTTGGAATTCTGTTCTTCCGTTGGCACAATGTGGTCGCTGGGCGTATTCAAGAAAAGAATCCAGCTTGGACAGACGAGGAGATCTATCAAAGGGCGAGACGCTACGTAGTCGCTACTCTTCAGGCAAGAAAAAATCTTTTATTTTTATCACTTGTTTGTAATTGCATAATTGCATATCAATTGACTTTATGGCTATTGTGCACAACATTTTGTCTTGTTGATGTTCTCTGTTCTCTCGTTTGAGTGAACGAAAGAGCTAAATAACTATACATGCTAACAATTAGCCCGATATGTAATTCACCAAGTACATAATATACTACAGCACTTTTCATACCAACCTATTCATAAACTTCAAAGGCAATAATCGTTGTTGTTGCAGAAGGTATTTAAGCCACGATGTAGTATGCTGTTCTTCGCGTTATGATAATATTTGTTACAACATGTAATAATCTGTAATAAGCTCGAGGCATTATCTATTTGAAATGAACAGTTCATAATACAACTTGTAAAAGATGTAAGTTCAAGGAAATATTTCGTAAAGAAAACAATACTATCTCTGGACAACATCTATCCTTATGATGTTATATCACAATATTATACTTACGGTGTTCATTGTGTTGTGATTGTTTTTTTTTGCCATCTACCAAATTCAATCAATTCCATAAAACAATTCGCATACCTAAGGGACTGCCGGCGACGCTGGTAACGAAAGTCTCACAGTTAGCACAGAGAGCAAGAACACAACACAATGTAGGTAATGAACACGGTAGAGCACCAAACTATCTACAGTTTACATGATTATTAACCCCTAGTTTTGGATGTACTGAACTCATGCCTTCGATTACAGATTAAACAAGAGCTGCTCACTTATACATACAAAATGCAACCCAACAGCACAATAAAACTTGACACTATAATACCTTCTGAATATTAATAGACTCGCAATCTGAAAGGATGTGGAAAAATTCAACACAAAATATAGTATTCGTAAAGTGTGATTATATTCTGTAAAAAGTACACTTGCTGTGAATAAACAGAAAGTACTTTTGCCTTAGGTACTACTTACACGTATGTAGCATTTTATAGTCGTTTTGGTGATACGACACGTTTGCACGGTTCTTAACATGTAAGAATTGAAACAAGTGTTATGTACAAGACAAAGTTAGTGGAGCTGCGAGTTGAATAGCATCTTGAGTGAGCTTACTTTGTATGTATGCTCGTCAATTCAATATATGTAATCTCATCCTCTTGTGAGTAGTTTGTAATTCTTTCTTGTACTTGTTTGTCCGCAATTAGCCGCAGTTCAAGTTGAAATTGATATATATGTAAAGTAGAGGTACTTTTATCCACTACCAGTTATGTACATAGTACAGGGGATTGATTGAGAGTAAATGGGCAATGCTAAAGTTTGATAGATTCTTGTGTTTTTCTTGGATGATGCACTGAAATTATTCTCAGTCAGTGGTATTGTTTGAATTGTACTGATCTGTTCACAACATTCAGAACATGAAGAAAAAATTAAGAAAGTGTGGACAGATACCTAGGAGGTGCATAAGTAGGTAAATAGATTGTGCTGATAGAATTTTAATTTTTTTAGCTCGTTTCAGATAGTAAATAGTATACACGGTATATACAATAACAACATGAAAAGGTGCAAAAGGTTGGGATTGGAATAAATAACTACATTACGATATGGCGTTTTTTTTATTCCTTTACGAACTCCTACCGAAGATGATTATCATTTCGTGTCCAAATCTTAATGGATAGGACATGAAAATGCAATTTGGCTGCTGTTGATGAGTAACTATGTGTAGTTCTTATCTGAAATAGTAAAATATTGATCACGAAATAATTGAGCATTGAATAACAGAACAAAGTCACCCAAACTGTGATGAAATAACAATAGCCATTAATTTTGCACATAAAAATAGTTTCAAAACGTATCATAAGTATCTTGTATGTTGTGACATTTTAGAACATCATTATTTACGAGTACCTTCCAGCATTTCTTAATGAGGGATTGGAAGAGTACTCGGGCTACAAGGCGGACACTCATCCCGGAATCACACATGTCTTCCAGAGTGCTGCCTTTCGATTTGGACATACTCTCATTCCGCCTGGTATCTACAGGAGGAATGGACAATGTGAATTCAAGAAAACTCACGGTGGCGCTCCTGCTCTTCGATTATGCTCAACATGGTGGGATTCTGATGTAAGCAACCAATGACATTTTTAATTTTGCTTTATTAATTATCACTTATCACGTTTTTAATTATAGCTTATCGAACTAGTGAGCTTGATTAATCAGATAGCAAGAAATGAAGCATTACTGATACGTATTTTAATGTACTTTTACTTTGGCTGCAGTTGTAACCCTTGTAATTGTCAGTCAACTGAAAAGCGTATTACCAAAGTCTCATTACTCATTTTATTATAAGTATACGCATTGTACGTAGATAGCAATTTACATGGTGGAGGAGGTCACAGGTAGTCAATTTTAAAATTGTACTTTGTGAAATATGTTTCCAATATTACACTTAATTAGTTATGTATTGCAATTGGTCGAACCGGTCTTCACCCTCTCTTACTTGCCTTTTCTCCTTTCTATACGTGCTATGAGCTGTGTACCGACTTTGGCTTGGATAGGTTTATGAGCGATTATAATACCATAACTGTTAGCGGTAACTCTTTACACTTAGAAAATTGACGAGTTTTGAAGAAGTCTTGCACTAAAATTTTGAATTTACTGTCGCTCTGTGATTCCTTGTGTGTGTGTGTGCAAATTGATGAATATAGTTTTAGGCTTAAGTATGAATATAATGTGCAATAATGAATTCACTGCGTCCTATCTATATGCATGATATATTAATGTAAAGGTGAATAGTTCATTTAGAGTTGTATTCAATGTACAAGTTGCAGAATCTGTCTATGGCTTATCATTAGAAAAGAGATGAATGCAATGCATAAAATGTCATCAATGACAGTAGTTTGTCATTTCAGACTAACATGAGCGTTGTTAGCTGTCCACTGTGACTGGTAGCATTCCTTGATTATCGTGCTAAATGTGGTGATTTATTCAGCTCTGAACAGGTTTCACAGACAGTTAGTCCACATTGTATTTCTGCCATTGTAATTAAACACAGAAGCCGACGAATGAATGTGATTAGTTGAGAGGAATCTTAGTTATCAAAGTATTTAGCTAAGTATATTTCTTTGTGAGATTTCATTATTTTTAAATTACTGGTGATTCATGGGAGGGTAATGATGCTTTATCGAGTTGTTAATGAGATGGTGGACATATTTATGCAAGCTGATTTCCCTCATTAAAATCCCTCTTGATGGAGTATTTTGGTTTGTTCTGGGTGTACAGGATGTTTTGGCGTCCTCCTCGTTCGAAGAACTTCTTCTTGGGATGAGTTCGCAAATTGCAGAGAAAGAAGATGTAATTCTGTGCTCGGATGTTCGAGATAAACTCTTTGGACCAATGGACTTTTCCAGGCGAGATTTAGGAGCTCTTAACATCATGAGAGGGAGGGATAATGGCTTACCTGATTATAACACTGTCAGAAAGTGTTTTGACTTGCCAAAGATAACCAATTGGAGTGAAATAAACCCAGAGCTGTTCAAGAAAGAGGTGTGTGAGCCTTTGTCTACTCTGTAATCATGATTCTCTGCTCTGATGTGTGAAGGGGAGATGAACGATTTATGCAATGCCATTATAGCGTTAGAATAATAGTACTAATGAGAATCTTGTTATTTAAAATGAATCTTCTTTTCAGCCTGAGCTATTTCAAAAGTTGGAGGATTTGTACGGTAGTGACTTGAATAATATTGACTTGTATCTGGGAGGTATGTTGGAATCGCACATGGGACCTGGGCCGTTGTTCATATCGATTATAAAAGAGCAATTCAGAAGAATCAGAGATGCAGATCGATTCTGGTTTGAAAACACTGTCAACGGGTACGTATTTATATTTTTTTCGATCATTTGATAGTGATTTAGTGTAGTTGATTAGTTTGATTAGATAGCTCAACGAACCCGATCAAGCTAGTTACCTAACTTTATCGATTTTTGTTGGAAGAGGGCGCAAATAAATTACAACTAATTTATTGTCCGTGTGCAGCATTTTCACAACAGACGAGATCTTAGAGATTCGAAAAATCAAGTTATCAGACGTGATCGTAAACAGCACTGGAATTCAGCCAACAGATTTGCAGAGGGATGTATTTACGTGGTTAGCTTCCGATCCTTGTCCTCAGCCCATGCAATTGAACGCAACGGTTCTGGAGCCATGCAACTACCTCCAAGGGTTCGATTATTTTGAGGTAATCGTCAATCTTGCCACTTACAACAATTTCAATTGTAATGCTCAACACATTTACATTCTAATGTGCAAACAAGTTGAGCATGTACCACTCCTGAAGTCATTAATTGAAAAACAGGATTTTTAAGTGAGAAATTCGAATTGGTTGTGTATTGTTATGCCCGATTGGTCTTTAAAATCTTTATTACTTGTGTAATTAACCGCTTTCAGTACGTTGATGATACGTTGCGTGATAGTAAATCGTTTATCAATTTGCACAAGATTTATTGGGAGATTGAGATTTTTTATTTTTGGACTCTTTCACAGGGCAGCGAAGTTGCGTATATTTACGCTTGTATTTTCCTTTGCTTTGTGCCTGTCGTGTGTGCTGGAGCGGGATACGGACTCGTAAAGCTACAGAACAGTCGTCGGAGACGCTTGAAAATGAAGCAAGAAGAGAATAACAATGGGAAATCGGTGGATAAAATGATAGTGAAAGAATGGCTCCATCAGAATCACAAACGACTTGTGAAAGTAAAGTTTGGTCCTGAAGAGGCATTTTTCACACTGAATAGAAAAGGGGAGAAATTGCGCACTGTAAGTATACGTGGCATAGAAACTTTGGTAATCGAAATAACGCAGGATGCACGAAAGAAGCCGATGGTATTGATCAGAGTACCCCGAGATCACGATTTAGTGCTGGAATTCGACTCGACGCACTCGAGAGCCAAGTTCTTAGCTAAATTGGATGGATTCCTTCGCAGCTTGAAGAAATCTTTGGAAACAATCGCAACCTACAGAGAACCCATGTTGACCAACGCTGAGACAAAGGAAAGACGGCAAAAACGACTTGAACATTTCTTCAGAGAGGCGTACGCACTGACATTTGGACTGAAACCAGGAGAGAAACGAAAGTTGGAAGATGTTAGCTCAGATGTTATCATGGTCATGCGAACTTCATTATCCCAGGCGGAATTTGCTGGGGCATTGGGCATGAAAGCTGATGCCGTTTTCGTGAAAAGGATGTTCAACATTGTCGATAAGGACGGTGATGGACGGATTTCTTTCCAAGAGTTTCTCGATACGGTCGTCCTATTTTCAAAAGGAAAAACAGAAGATAAATTGAGAATAATTTTCGACATGTGTGACAACGATCGCAATGGGGTCATTGATAAAATTGAATTGAGCGATATGCTCAGGTCTCTCGTTGATATTGCCAAGACTAACAGTCTCTCCAACGATGAAGTAACGGAACTCATAGACGGAATGTTCAAAACTTCTGGGGTTGAAAATAAGGATTACCTGACATACGATGATTTTAAAATGATGATGCGAGAATACAAAGGGGATTTCGTAGCCATCGGCCTTGATTGTAAAGGAGCCAAGCAAAACTTTTTAGATACTTCCACCAATGTTGCTAGGTCTGGAAATATTTATACTATTATCTATTTTTGTACTACCCTTTTCATACGAGTTTATTCAACTCTCTTACTTAAAAAAGCAATTTTCAGCATCACGAAAAAAAAATCTCATTTTAATAAATAAATTATACTCTGATTTTTTTCAGAATGACAAGTTTCGCTATTGAAACCGTCCATGATAAGTACAGGTCTAAGATTCGCAAACAGTGGGACTGTCTGACCACTTTCCTCGAGGAGAACCGTCAGCACATTTTCTACTTGTTTGTATTCTATGTGGTCACCATTGCGCTTTTCGTGGAAAGATTCATACGTACGTTTTGTTTGTGTTTATATTTTTTACATGTAATCAGCACAACACAACAGGTTCTCTGTTCGTTCGTGCAAGAGCTCTCCCGATGACATGATACATTATTATATTTACTCTATATAGTCTTGTCGACCCAGTGGGTAATAGCTAATACTAATTATTAATGTGAGCAACGTGGCCTCCGTCTTCTAATCTAAACCACTTTAATTTTTTAAAGGTCATAGTCATCATATAATGGTTATTACCACAGGTTGAGAGCAGACATTAGATCATAATTAGGTTACTTTGTGAATCCTCACGTTTTCGATATGTATAAGACTTTCTCGTTTTGATTGAAGCTGATGAATTTTGTTTACTTTTTTTCATATTTTTGACGTAATGCACGCAGTCAATGCTTTACATCATCATTCGTCTAACATTTGCTTGAAAAAGTGAGGAAGTAATGTGGACTCGTTTTCAAATGGCCAACTGTGTGCGTACAGCAAAAAATATAAATGCACATTCTAGCTATGCAATTTATTATCTACTGATAACTTGAATAGAGTCCCACTCACCTTGATAATTTATGTATGTTTTGTCATAATTCGTTTACTGTGATTCGTCTTCATTCGCTCTAACATCTTACTCATTTAATGAAAGCAGTGTAACAGACATTTTTGATCATAGTACAGTTATTTATTATACAGTGGATAGTGAACACGCGATTCTCAGTGCGGCCCTCAATATTTAATTTCCCTATACATTTTTTGTCTTTTATTTTACACTTGAACTTTTCTTTAACAAATTGAAGCAACGCAGTGATAAATTGAATGTTTTTACAATTCTCTCGACGCCTTCCTCTCAAAGGTAAAACAAAGAATGCCACCATAAACGTTTTAATTGTTTCATTAAGGTCTGCATTCCATTTCCATTGTAATCTTATGGCTACTACTCCATTATTATTGCACATTACGGTGTAGCCACTCTTCTCTCGCACAGTTAGTTGTCTTATAATCCTATTGTATGTAGGAAAGTGAGCATAGGTATTACATGTTTTCTTTACAATCCCCAACGTAAAGCTAAACTTTACATTTAATTTAAATGCACAACTACAACCTGCAGCGACTCCCTTTATGATGGTTCAAATGTCAGAAATATGAACAATAAATTTCCTCTAAGCCAATTCGAATGTTCTTGTCTACGAGTACAATGTAATTATTACATAAATATGACTCCTTTTTTCACAGATTACTCGTTCATGACGGAACACACGGATTTACGGCATATAATGGGAGTAGGAATTGCCATAACACGCGGATCAGCGGCTTCCTTGTCATTCTGCTACAGTCTTTTGCTCCTCACTATGTCAAGAAATCTTTTGACGAAGCTCAAAGAGTTCCCCGTGCAACAATACATACCACTCGACTCACATATCCAGTTCCACAAGATTGTGGCTTGCACAGCGTTCTTTTTCTCCTTGTTGCACACAGTGGGACACATTGTCAACTTTTATCATGTGTCTACGCAGCCGGTGGACCACCTGCGTTGTCTCACTAAAGAAATCATATTTCCATCGGATTTCAGACCAACGATATCCTACTGGCTGTTTCAAACTGTAACAGGAATTACAGGCGTCCTACTATTTACAATCATGATAATCATATTCACCTTTGCACATCCAACCATCCGAAAGAGAGCCTACAACTTTTTCTTTTCGGCCCACAAATTGTATGTCCTCTTGTACATGCTGGCTTTAATACATGGATTAGCAAGATTAACCGGCGCCCCGAGATTCTGGATGTTCTTTATTGGGCCCGGCATAATTTACACTTTAGACAAAGTCGTATCCCTGCGTACCAAGTACATGGAATTGGATATCCTCGAAACAGAGCTGCTACCTTCTGATGTCATTAAAATTAAATATTATAGACCTCCCAATTTTAAGTACTTGAGTGGACAATGGGTTCGCCTGTCGTGCACCGCATTCCGTCCCCATGAGTTTCATTCCTTCACATTAACATCTGCTCCCCATGAAAACTTTCTGTCGTGTCACATAAAGGCTCAAGGTCCATGGACGTGGAAATTGAGGAATTACTTTGATCCTTGTAACTATAATCCTGAAGAGGACAGTCCTAAGGTAAGTAGCTGGCCTAAAGCCTTGATATATATTTTCTGGAGTCATGTATTATATGAACTTGTTGTGGTTGCGACCAATTTGTGGTCTACTAGAATACAGTTGGGAATGAGTTTTGTTATTTGTTTTTTACAGATCCGATTAGAGGGGCCATTTGGTGGTGGAAATCAAGATTGGTACAAATTTGAGGTTGCTGTTATGGTTGGCGGTGGCATTGGCGTCACACCATATGCATCTATACTTAATGATTTGGTTTTTGGTACTTCTACCAATCGCTACTCTGGGGTTGCCTGTAAAAAGGTAATGTTACAGTCAACATTTTATGTGATGGGTACATTCCTTGTCATGAATGTATGAGATATTAATTAAAAGTAATAACTATAATAATAACTAATTTTCAATTTAAATGCGCAGGTTTACTTTTTATGGATTTGTCCATCTCATCGCCATTTCGAATGGTTTATTGATGTTTTGAGAGATGTAGAACGAAAAGATGTTACGAATGTGCTAGAAATCCACATATTCATCACGCAGTTCTTCCACAAGTTCGATTTGCGAACAACTATGCTGGTGAGTGTGAAATTCATGAATTCTAACTGATGCTTATGTTGCTTAAGTAATTGTTACAATTTTTGTAAATGACAAACATTTTGTAATTTTCAGTATATTTGTGAAAATCACTTCCAAAGGCTATCAAAGAGGAGCATGTTTACAGGCCTTAAAGCAATTAATCACTTTGGAAGACCTGACATGACCTCATTCCTTAAATTTGTTCAGAAAAAGCACAGTTATGTAAGCAAAATTGGTGTATTCAGCTGTGGACCGCGTCCACTCACAAAGAGCATTATGTCATCGTGTGAAGAGGTAAACAAAGGAAGAAAATTACCCTACTTCATTCACCACTTTGAAAATTTCGGCTAAAACTTTTATTGCTCATGCTTACACTCATATGAGTAACTTCGTTATTCACTTGTTTAATAGTACTTTTCATTATGTATTTACTGTGTAACGACTTTTGTGTGCTCTTGTGGTTACACTACCTACCTATGTATGTGTGTACTTATCAACTCGTTTTGAATGTATTTGAGTTGAAGAACGTTTCATCTCTGATACTACTTACTTGTATCCAGTTATTTGTCGATGTTTTCTTGAGCAACGTATTATTTCTGTATTTTTGTGATTGGGAATTGTACAGGGTAACCAAATAAATTGAGTAAGCATTCTCCATGGAATACTTTTCTATTTCTACTGAAATTATGAACAAGGAACAGAATTGTACGCATTCACATAGTGGCAAGGTGGGATATTGTAAAATTCCTGTCAAGTTGTAGTCTTTGTACATTACAAAGTTTTAACTTGTAAATTACAATCAAAATAACTCATGTTTTAATTTGCTTCAGTTTTAATACCGATAAATGAGTTCAACTGAATATGGAACTTTTTTAAAGCTAAATTTCTAAGAAAATGCCACGACATTAGTATTTTCTTTCAATAAAAAACATCATCTAACTTTGCAAAAATTTGAATATATTCCAACAGTAAAAATGTGTGAATTTATCACATAGTTCCTCAATATAACGGTTAAGTTTACAAAGAGAAAGTAAAGTCGAAGGCATAGTCTTTTTTTTAAATCATAAGTTAAATGTCCAGTGATTATTGTCGTTGACGTTA
>JABASC010003664.1:0-13575 GCA_019776185.1 Plutomurus gul
TTTTATGGGATAAACAAAGGAGGAAACAAACATTTTATTTGTGTCCTTGCCAGCGTTCCTGCTCACTCTCACCTCAATGACACCGTTAGGAAGGTAAGAAGTACGTTTAATGCGAGCGTGTGCTTACTTATTAACCTACTAGTTGTACGATTTCGAGTTATGTTAGCCAGTACTACTTTTTGTGCGCTGACTCTGTACGTGTAGTATTGAAAAAGGAATATAGAAAGGTTTTAGACATTTTTTGTTCAGCTTTCGCCCTTTTAGCCAGTCGTCGTTGTGATTTTTATCCAAATAAAAATTCGTTCGAGTATTCATCACCTGCTTTTCCTTTACTTCCTTCCTTTATCACTACACGACACACACTGCACTATACTCAAAGCACAAAAACTCTCTATATTCACTAGTGTATTTTTTTCCATATAAATGCTGGTATTAGGCATTGAATCTAATATATCAATAGGTAATAGGAAGGCAGATAAGTAGCAGTTGTTACTGCACTCGTACGGTTAACAACCTATCTGTTGGCATAGGTTGTAGTGTGTGGAAAGTGTGGATGGACGAAATCACCCTTCTGTGCGTCTATTACATACAACTGATACAACACACGCGTACTCGTCGTCGTTGGTATGTGGTTGTGTATAATAGTACTATAGGGACAGCATGGAGAAAGATCATTACTGCCAGTGTATGGCAACTCCTGCAGAGTCACAGTCTCAGCAGAGTACACTCGATAAAATACTTGACGCAGAGCAGGAAGGGAGATTTTTCCATTATTTCCACCACTATAACTCTCGAGCATTTAGACTAGAGACGTGAGTTTGTAGAAGTAGTAACACAATACTATATAGTAAATACGCATGCTGTGGGCACAAAGAAGAATATTATGCAAGAAGATAAAAAGATCCGAAATTGGAAAAAGTGGATGGGGGACACACGACGACGACAAGCCAAGCAAATGTCTGAATGCAATGCAATGCCTTGTATACATTTTCCTTGTTTCCATCCGCTTCTGTTTTGTTACTATTCTCCTGGATTCTCCGTCCAACGACTATTCCATTTTTTCTATTCTGCAGATACTTTCTATATACTAAAACTTGTATGTACTTACATAGTACCGTTTGCATTCCTGACACAATGAATGAACGTGACTTCAGTCTGAGAGTGTCTATACGTTTAGATGTGAGGGAGTCTCAGTCCGTCGTCCACGAAAGCAAAATAAAATACAACACAAAAAGCCGTACATTTATTTATACACAGCCCGTGTTTTCAGTTTGTGCTTTACTGCAACACATTTTGCTATGTAGTATCTGTTGTATGAATAAGAGTAGGTGGAAGTATGTGCACTGCACCACTTACCCTTTGCACAGATATTGTATGCATTTAAAAAAGAAGGGCCAGCACACAGCAATGGGACTTTTGGAGAATTTCGCCTCCACAGTCTGACAGTAATCGATGGGTTTGCTCTTCGATTCACATTGAAAAATGACTTTTCTTTCACAAAACTTTTTACCTTGCTCTTTAGCTCAGTTTTCCACATGAACATTTTATGCACTTCGGCGTTTCCACAAGACAGAATTCTTCTGTATTCACCGAGTCAATCTTCAAGGTGTATAATAGGTACTGTGTACCCTTAAGTGCTGTGGTGGAGTCCAGTAGAGCTTCCTATTCGCCCCACTTTCAGCCAGTGCACTTTTTTTTACTTTTCATTGTGAATGCAACATTTCCTCTCTGCGGTCATTGGAAACGCGGAAGACTGAAATGTCATCTTTATTATTTGTGTCGTGTCGCCATTCATTCGTCTCAACAAAATCATTTGTTGTGGTGGCTTGAATGTCATCTGAAGCAATTGAACGCTGACTTCAGGAAAAGCGGGCATGATTTTTGATGAATTGATATCGAAATGATTTAAAAAAATTAACTCGCATTCACATTGTTCAACGTGCACAACTAAAAGCTCTCGAAGAAATAATAATCTACCATTTGACTACATGGAACGTTCATTTAGTCGTTACAGTTTAACGTGTGTGTGTGCATGACTCTTTACTTTTATGACAATACAATCAATAGGTTTACGGTTGACGGCTACTGCCTTTTTATGGTCGGCCATATTCGTTTTTCTAAATAATTCCATAAGGTGTACCGTAGCTTCTGTTTGTGTCCAACTCATTCTGAAGTCGTAAAAAACTTGAGTGCTTACTCGTAAGACCTCTTACATCATAAACGCATATTCATTAGCTTTTCAAGTCATGGAAGAAAGGAAAACCGCACACTATGCATTTGGTTGAGAATTCTTATGTTTCCTCGTCCCTCAACCGTACACATCATTACTTGTAATGCTGCATTTTCTGTGTAGTGTACAGTTTACGTTTCCACATCTCCAATGGTCGAAATACGTTCGGTGTATTTGTATTGGGATTCTTACGTTGAAACCACCCACTGTTTATCAATGAATACGATTCTGAGAAAAAACACGAATGTCAAAAAGAACGGAGGAAAAAATGCTACTTTGAAAACTAACAACGTCCTCGTCCTCACACACCATTAAATAGACAGTAAAGGGCAAATCAAAGAAGATGTTGTACTTGTACTCAGGCTTACCAGTGTGTTTTTCTCACTGAAACGCTCTCAAATGTGTTAAGGACTTTTTACTATCTTAATCAGTGCAGTCCCATATTAAGTAAAATTTGAAGCATTTTAGAGAGATTTAGTATAGAAATGATTGAAATGGGAAAATTTTCATTTTTTCCATATTTGGTGTCTCTGTTATTTGGTTCTAGTTTGTCGACTCGGAAAGCCATAAATCGTTTGACAAATGTACGTGCTCAGAATTAGTGACTGTGCATCTGCGAGTATAGAAAGGAATAAGGAAGGAAAATACTAACTAGTAATAATAGGCATGCTAACACAGAAATGTACACGAGCGCTTCATGACAGGGACAGCTATGGCACCCTTCCCTCTGACCTAATGTTTATTGTGCGATGAGAATAGATTTCCTAAAGACGAATCTTCTCTTCCTCATACTTCTTACAATTAGAGCATGAACAGTGTGTTCTCTTATCCAACAGTCCGGCTATGTGTTCCTTCCTTAAAACAAGACTTTGAATATTATGTCTATACAAGAAGTATCCATATGGATTCTCTAATTCTCTTCCCTTGAGGTCGTCAATGAATTTTGGGTCATTTTTGAAGAGGGAAGAGAAACGAAGGATGGATGGCACATTGGTTTGACCCATGTGCACTGCAGATATGAGATAGGGTCAACTATTTGACCGGAAGTGTGACTAGGGTTAAATGTCACACAAAAACCATTCCTTACTACGTCCACTAAATATTTTTAGACATTTCCTCTCTCCACAAAAAATAGTCTCAACTGTCCTCTTCATCTTCATTCACAAAAGCAATCAGTACAATCATACCAAATGCTATTTACTACAAACACATTTCCATATTTCAACCATCTACACTCAAAGTAGTGCAGGGTGATTCTCTAATGTGCGCATTAAAGAACCCTGGTTTTCTTTAAGAAGATGTTGGAGTAGAAATGGAGATTTGGTATTGGAGCACTGTGATAAACTATTTACAAAGTTATTAGCATAATATTTTTCTTCAAACTGAGTTGATAATTAGAAAATAGATTTGACCTCGCTTGCATTTACAAAACTATTTCCAGTGCAGTGGAGTAGCTTTCAATTTTATTCTTTTACTGCCGTGCACGATTGCACCCAAGGTTATTCCACTCTTAAATCAATTGTTTGCATTTTCTATCTTCTTTTTACCATTTCCACTGTACTTTTATGTGGGGAATAGGAATTGTGTCTACTTATCGTATACACCGTACATGTTTACTTTTTCGAGGCGTATCAAGTGACTTGTTTTTTGTCACTTGACTCTGAACAGGAATATTGGCTCAAATAGAAATGCCTATATGCACCATAAAAAGGGTTGAGCAACCTGTGGACTTATATGAAGAAGGGGTAAAATGCTGTGTCTTGGTAATATTTGTCAGGTCAATGTTCTTTTAAAAATAGGCACCATGACGGGACTTTCTCTTTTAGAGCAGCTCCATTCCATTCTCTATTATTTGTGTGGCTCTATAATATGTGTACGCACTTATAGTTTACTGATTCCTTGGGAGTGAGTGAACTCCAAGCCAGTGCAGTTAGAATATTTTATTGTTGTGTGACCAAAAATAATTTTATTGACAGAAGCGACGCTTTTTTCTTCAAGGGACTAGGCAGTCCTTGTGTGGCAGAAGTAGAGAGAAGAGCTCTTACAGATAATCTATATTCCGCATTCCGTCTAATTATTCTAGGTCCTACTTCCTCTTCCTCTTTTCTTTGTGACAATGGTGTTGTCCGTCTGGTTGGGCCAAAGTGATCTTAAGGCTTCTTGTCCACCGTGACACAACTTCAACAAAAAGCCCATATTAAATGTGAATATTACGTAAATAGTTCTTTACTGCGTAAACGTACGAACAATGTCAGTGCTATGTGTTCAAATGTACTATAGATAGTACAATTACAATTACGTGTCTCACGTAGGCTGGTTATACTGTCCCCAAGGATTTCCCCAGTTCTGTTGTCTCTCGTCGAACTCCCTTCGTCACTGTTGTCTGTGACCATTACATCTACTGCTTAAAATGTAGTACAATTACTATTACGTAGGCTGGTTATACTGTCCCCAAGGATTTCCCCAGTTCTGTTGTCTCTCGTCGAACTCCCTTCGTCACTGTTGTCTGTGACCATTACATCTACTGCTTAAAATAGTTGTATCACAGTTCATGAGTGCGTTCCTGCGTCCAGGAAGAAGAAATCTGCTTCGGTCTGTAAGTCAAAGCGATAAATTGTAACCCCTTTTGGTGAACCTTTGAGCGTGGTGCGTCTGAAGAGACAAAATAAGACGAGATCTATTGCTTCTGGTTAAAAGGCTGTGTAAAGTGATATGGGAGTTATTTTATATGCTTATATACATAGCGATAGTTAATGTGTCTAGAGTTGTCTGTGTGTGTTGAGTAAAGACAAAAGACGAGCAACAGCCGGGAGCCGCACGTGCTCCGGGTCAAAAGACACTCGTGAACTTCACGCCCCCGAATGATTGACGCTCTTGCTCTTCTTCCGACCCACTCTCTTGGTCAATGGAAAAAAAACTAATGATCTCTAATTTACTGTGGTCAGATGCTACCTTCCACTTTTGTCCTTTCTTTCCTTCCTCATTCCATACGCATTTCTCCTCTTATCAGAACAGCTAACTAAAATACTACCCTAACGTTAATTGCAAGTTTCCATAAAACTCTCTAATTAATCAATACGAAATCTAATTCCCCATGCTTTAAGTATGTAGCTGTGATTTTCTCTTGTTAGATTATTATTAATTACAGAAGTAAATAAGTTTGTTCTTTTCGGATTTTTTCTTGCGCTAGCAAAATGTTATTAGTTTGTAGCGGAAGCTCAATGGGAACTCTTTTGGGTGTTTTTTTGGAAGTGCAGTTGAAGTTAGTCCTAAAATGTATGTTGTTTAGTATTCGACTTAATGAGACAGTAAACAAAGGAAGGGACTTGTCAAGCAAAGTCCTATTTTTGTTTTTCTTACTTCTCTTCTGCGTATGAAGTGTCATGTTCGTTGATGTTTCATATGATCATTGAGACCTTTTTACACGAGGAAGTCAAAATAGGATAGACACATGATCGTAAAAGCTAAACCACTTGCTCATTATTAGAGCGTTTAGTATTCGGGTGTTCGGGGACGATGAATTTCATGGTTGTATTTCAGGAAGAGGTTTCAATTTCACAATATTACTTATATGTAACAGGACAAGTACAAAAACATTCTGTCTTGGCATTCTGTTCTTTAGATTTTTTATTCTTTTGTACTCTCTTTTGACCTGACTTTTCAACTTGTCTCTTATTTCTCACTCACATTTATGTATTCTTTCAGTCTTTTAACTATAATGATACATTTATGCTTATTGTTGGAATTTACACAAGGTTATGTACATACATGGATTCATAATTTACACGAAGATTACTGTAGAGTTAAAGTTTTTTACCTTTTGTCAATGGTCAATGGTCTGTCCAGTTAAAATCTGATGTGAAGATGAAATGAATGCTCTTATAAGGACAATGAAGTAAGCGGAAATGTTAGCTATTGAAAAAGTAAGTGAATGAGAGGAAAGAGACAAATGTGAAAAGTGTTAGAATTTGTAGGATTTTTGAAAAAACGAGGTGTTAGTAAAAAGCAGCTGGTGATTCTTGAAAGAGAAGACATTGTGCACACACGGCTGACCATTTGGTGGCCACATTTTTAACGACTGAATAGAAAAGAGAGTCCAGTGGAGTCCAGTCGTCCATCGTGTATACATTATATAGTCAGCCCACAGTCATTATTAGTATGGTGGATATTAGTGGGATGGAGTGGAGCCGATATATTATTTCTGCCGGCTGTCAAACACAATAGAAAAGTGCTTCCTGAAATGTGAAGTGAACGGTGAACATTATCCTTTACTTTACCTCCCACTATCTCATATATCATTCCTGATATAAAGTAAAACTTTCTGCTTCTTTCTGCTGCTTTCTGCCCAGTCAAATCTGTCTGCTCTCTTTTCAGGTCAAGTCCTTCTTTACTGAACGTCTTCTCTCCTTACACTTTCATCTTGTCCCTTCTATATCCCATCCTCTCTTTCCCTGTGTCATAATACCTACAGAAAATGTCACCCGAAACCCCAAAAACCAATTCCTTAATGTTTACATCCTATACGCATCGATCTCTATGCTACTGCATAGAGATCGATGTAATGTGTAGATACTTGCTCAAAAACATTTCCTTTTGTTTGTTCACATCTCACATTGTGAAAGAGAGCAAGTCACCAAATTCTTCATTCTGTTTTTTACATGTCAAACCACAGAATCAGTTACTTCTGATAGTGGTAACACGTTTTTTTTAAAGAAATATCTTTTAGAGGTAAATTCTAAAGTCACAATGCCACTCAATACAAATATTTCTTATTAGACTATTTATATGTTATATGATTTTAGGTTTGACAATTTTTTGCTTTTCTGTGACTCACAATTCGAGGGTGAAAATGGGAATTTTCTTCTCTCACAATAATAAACTGATCAATATGCTTTTTGGAGTACAAAATAGAACATTGGTAAAACGAGGATATCCGTGTTTCAGTAGGAAGAAGTTGGGTGGATTATCTACAGAAATAGTAGTAGGTTTGTTAGTATTCTGCCGGTTGAGTGAAGCGCAGAGAGAGAGAGAGAAGGGTTGATTTTGAAAAAGGGGTTGATTTATTTGCAGATTGAGGAGAGTGAGTGGCGTGCAGTGGCCTATTGGCTCGAGGTCAGACATGAATCCTTTCTTATATTACACACTACTGTGTGTACATTGACCATATTAGCTACCAGTGCGTATTACGCAGTGCTCCCGGTTTTAGATGACACCATTGCGAGAGAGTCCGTGGATGGATGGATGGATGGTATCGTGTGGACAATGATGAGTCACGGCTATAATTCACTCCTTCAGTCCAATAGTTTTGTTTTGTAGCTGTCGGGAAAAATTAATGCTTCGTAGTCCGTCGTCGTTCGTTCGTACGGACGAAATGGGGTGAGAGCGGGGAGGTCAGACGCTGCCTTTCTTTCCTATAAACTTTTTCCATTATGATGGTCAGATCTTCACTTACTTAATATCTTCTAGTCAGTCCAATGTGTTGTTCAGTGTGTTCAATTCTGCGGGATTAGGTCGGTGCGATTGCAAAGCACAGACAGACATTAGCAAATGTAAAGAGAAAGGAAGAGATCTATGTTTTGTGCCAATATCGATACATATTACCATTACCTATACGTTGTACTTAAAGACAAGCGGGTGGGAGTATAGCACGCATTACTTTCCAGATTTTTGTAGCTGTTCGGGATGTTGAAGTAATATTTTAGGTCTTCATCCCTTACGATTGCTCCCTATACAAAATGGAATATCATTGAAATTGTATTCTGGCCGGCTATTTATAGAGACTAGTCTTTGTTTTGTGCTTCGTGTTATTATGGTCAGTTCTGTTCTTCTTCATTGTGTGATGGTTCTTCGGCATATCGTTTCGTTGTCTGCTCCAGTTCCACTTTTGGCCTGGTCAGTGTTTCTGTAATTGGAAGCGCTTTATTCTACTTTATAGTAAGTAGTGGGATCCTAAAAGTACACGGAGCTGACTGACCCTTCCTTTTCGTTGGTATTGGATTTTCCCAATTTGATTTTATTACATGGAGTGAGGGTGATTGTGACTGGCTGTGAAAAATAACTGGCAGTGTGTTTTGTTCTATTTTTGACCCGACCGTCCATTCTCATCTCAATGGAATGGACGAGACAGATGAAATGATGAAATTGAAATATGACTATGGACAGACACACAGTGAGAACTGTAATGGTAGGCTACGAAAATGACCACGCAGGACATCATCACACAACGTGTCTACTTATATTTAGGCTGAATTATATTTTATGTTTCTTATCTAGTTCTCTTTTATAGGAATAACATTAAGAATTTTGCCAACCGTACGTTTTGGTGATTATCCTGTGAATTTTGTGATCCGCTCACTCGGACGAAATTGGAAGGTTTTCCTTTCTTTCTTTGTGGCATATTAATAGTGGGGATATACTGATACACCCCATGGACTGACAGCGTTGTCCAGAGTCAAATCAGTTGACATTTCTCTGTACAGCAATTGCAAAGGGCAAAAGATAAATTGAATGGAAAAGAATACTTAGAGTGACCATTTCTCGGATTTAGACAAAACCGGGGTCCCAGGGTCACACAAAAAATTTGACACTCATTTCTCCCTCTTCTCTGTCTCTCTGTTCTGTTGTTTGCCATCGAGTTCGATTGGATATTACACATCAATTATTATGAGTCCAGTTGCAAGTCCAGCAGACCATTTCTGCCCATATCCTAATATCCTATTCAGTGTCGAAGAATATTTATTAGTATTTTCTAGGGTCAAAGAGCTCATTCAACTAAATGTCTGTGTGTACACCACAGAAGAAAAAATCTTGCCCTTGTGTATAGCCAGGTCAAATCATTTTTATTTCCTCCCATTCAATTCTTCTGTTGCATTTTCATTATTACGAAGTGACTCAATTCGATTTGCTTATGGCAGAGAGGAAGGAAGCGCTGTTTTTCACTGTCCTCGAGGGTTCTGTTCACTTCAATGCATATGAGATCACCTCTGCCCTTTTCGCTTTATAAACGTATAATTATTGGTCACATCTATGACAGTGGTCAGCGGATTAACAATGGAGAGGGTGACCCCTGCTCCATTCTGATCAACTAAACACAAAACACGCTAATAAAATTACAATGGAATCTTTTTTCATCGCATTTCATATTTTTATTCCTAGACTTTTGTCTCTTCTCACACTCAATTCTGATTTTAGCATTTATTCAATTTTCGGGAGTTAAACCGGCGGTCAGTCAGTCCACTCTTTTCTATTCTTCTGCTGTAATTTTATAAATAACACATGACAGAGAAAATAATCCCTTATAGAATTTTCTGGTGTGGGAATGGAAAAATCTGTCCCTGAAAATTTACTTTCAATCAGATTATACTGTAGTATGTACCTATCTATATTTTAAATTATTGACTATTATGGTTCAGATGCACAATAAATAAGAATGTGCAAGAGAAATATTTTCCCAAACTATAATTCGTTCTATAATATTTCTTTGTTTGTGATTGCAGATGCATAAAGCCTTGGTGGAATATTATTCAGAGCTACAAAAGAAGAATTGCTGGGAAAAATTTTAGTTTGTAAAAACGAAGGTTGCTTATTGGTGCAGGATGTTGGTGGAACAGAGTGCAGCGGCACCGTCCCTAACACCAGTCTCCACTCCAACAGGAACCCACCCGACAGATTTATCTCCAAGAAGCTCCAGTTGTGGCTCTTCATCCGCGTCTGGTAGCTCCAACTCTTCAACTCCCACTCCAATCAAAGAAGAACAAACTTCTTCTGATAATTTCTCTGCTTTGCAAAAATTACAATATGCTTTTGAGAGAGACACTTATTTTTCCAATCTGATCAACAACAATGAACATGTTAAAACGAATTTGAGCTTGGGGTTAACCTCCCCCAATGGTCATCCTGGGCCAAGGTCGCACTCTAGAGGTTCCAGTCCTGAAGAATCTTTGGAGCGGGTTGAAATGAATGGGAGTCAAAAATTCATCTCAACACCCACCACAAGCCCAAATGGAGTCAATGGTCCTGCCAACATATTTCAGTGCCCTCTCTGCGCAGTCGTATGCAACTCCAGGCATCAATTCAATGAACATTTGGTAAGCAACACTTCCTAAATTAGTTTTCCTATATTTTTTAAATGTACAGTACCGTTCTATTAAATTCTGAGCTGTTCTGTATTCAAAAACAATGGCACTCATGTAAATTAGTGGTTAGCAGCAAATTAAGTGCAGCCGGAAAAAAATTCTGTAAAGATAAATATGGAAAAATACTAAACCGTAACAAATAATGCAGGAGGAAAGACAAACAATGATAAAAAATTCCTAACAACAATTAGTTAAATTAAATTACCTTCGGTATAGATATGCAATGTGTATGAATGTGTTCTGAACTCCCGCATCGCATGTAAAAATCACATAATGGTCAGCAGTGTGTGGTGCTCAATGTGCTTCTGCTATATAAATTATGAATTACACGGACACCTCATTAAGGAATCTGTAATACTAATTGCTTATGTGTCTGTTTTTACCAGGTAACGCACTCGCAGCAGCATGCCTGCCCCAAATGCTCTTTTATTACGAACAGCGAGGACAAGCTGAAAAGTCATTTACAGGAAGCACATGACATGAATGATTCAGAATTCTTGACTGATGATGAAGTTCGCGTGCCAAAAATCAACTCTCAGGGAAAGGTATGTAAATCTTTAAATTATAATACAGTTTGGCAGGTAGAAATGTTTTTTGCCCATTTTCCATACAATAAAAATTCGGTCACTTTTCTGACAATTTATCTTTCTTTCAAAGGTGAAGACTTTCAAGTGTAAGCAATGCGACTACAAGTCTGTCACGAAAATGGAATTCTGGGATCATTCAAAGACTCACATTCGTCAAGAGAAGATGCTGACGTGCCCAAAATGTCCATTTGTCACCGAGTACAAGCATCATTTGGAGTATCACCTTCGCAATCACTTTGGTTCGAAGCCATTCCAATGCACCAAATGCTCTTACACGTGTGTCAACAAGTCCATGTTGAATTCTCATCTGAAGTCTCACTCGAACGTGTACCAATATCGCTGTGCAGACTGTTCCTATGCTACAAAATACTGTCACAGTCTTAAACTGCACTTGAGAAAGTATAGTCATAATCCGTCCATCGTGCTCAATCCGGACGGCACCCCAAATCCTTTGCCCATCATCGATGTTTACGGCACTCGTCGTGGTCCTAAAATGAAGAGGTCCGCCTCCGAAAACCAATCTGCAAACTCGGAATTGCAGCCAATTAAATATGCCATGAATGATCTTCAGTCGGACGATTCCTCCGAGGAAAATTCCGACAAGGGGGACAAAAATGGCGGGGACTATTCAAATAATCGTGGTAGCACCCCAGTCTCTCCTGAGATCTCACTGTTGGGCATCAAGAGAGAAAGTATATCGGCCACTTCACCTTTCACGAAATATTCGAGCGACGCAAGTGACTCGGACAGCGAGAAGATCTCTCACCGCTCACTCTACCAACAGCATCAGCAGCAGCAGCAGCAGAAAATCCAAAAGACTGACTCTTCTCTGACCCCAAACACTCTTCGAGGTCTCATTCAACAAAGTCCCCTGAATGGTCCGGCCCTGATGGAAATGGCTTCACAAAGTTCCATCGAAGCGTACACGGCGGCTCTGAACCAATTTCTGTTCAACCCACTGCTACGTATCCAGTCTCCCATTCAAGACTTGGCCAAAATCGCGGAAGACCAACAGGCAAAGATATTCTCACAGTTTTTACAGAATCAATCGATCGTGCCATTGGGAACGGCCAGTCCTATTCTTTCACATCACGCCAACTCTTATCACTTGAATGGCAACCACTCGCCTTCGACTCTTCCTAGCCATAAGCTGGAGACACCTTTGGATTTGAGGAATCCTAAAATCACCACGAATGCTGAGTCACGTGAAATAAATGAGGACTCCAAGAAACGAAAGCGGAAGGGAAAAGCTCTGCGTTATGACAGGAAGCCGGAAGCCTTTCATGATTTCCAAATGGAACACGAAGATTCCTACAACACTGTTTTGGACTTTAGCAATAACAACAATGTGAAAAGCATTTCGAGCAAAGTGGAGGAGCGGGAGACAGGTGGTTGTGTTCAGATGACTTGTAAATATTGTGAAATCTCCTTCCCTGACCGGGTCTTGTACAATATGCACATGAACTACCATTCGGGAGACTCAAACCCTTTCTTGTGCAAATCTTGCGGAAAAAAGACTCCAGACAAAATAGCCTTCTCGTTGCATCTCACTACTGATTCTCACTAAATATTTTACGAAAATTCATATACATTTTTAAAATATCATATTATATATAATGTACTCTATAAATATATGCAATATATTAGTTACTGGCAAAAATACAAATGGGCACAAACTTTACGGGTATTACAAAAAGGATTAAGATTTTTCTATATTTTGACACGTGATGATTACGGAACAGGGAATAAAATCCTAATGAACTCAAAGAAAATTCAAAGCAATATTTTGATTGTTATCAAATATGTCTAGTCTAAATCCTCAATATTGTAAAAATAAAACACTTTAAAAGCTATGTTAATTAGAGGATAAAAGAGAGTAGTTATACATAGAATAAATCAGTAATAAATAAGTAATTATTATTGCTTACATTGAAAATAAAGATTGTAGTGGTGCAAAAGAGGTATACATTACATATATTCTCATCAAATAAAAAGTGCCCTCTCCAGTGTGAAAATCTCATGAATCGACTAAATGAACGTTTTCATTTAATTTTTTTTACAATGTGTGCATTTCAGTATTGTAAAAATTTCGTTATCGATTTGCAAGTCGACATTGTATTGCCGTGGATGTAATTGTCTGTCTGCGGTAGTCTGCACTTAGGTTAATGTAGTATTAAGTACACTTTATGCAATTCACAATTAATGATACCTTAAGTATAAATAATGTACTTGTATGTATAAACGTTATATATTTTTTCATAGCGGTTGGTTGCTTTTGTTGTATTATATTGAGTCAATTTATTACAAGTAATTAGTAATTAGGTAGTTAGTGGTTTGATTTTGATTGGTTGTAGTAAACTCAGAGAATCCTATCTAAAGAGTTCAGTTCGGTCTTACGGGTATTGACCAAGTAGCCACGTTTACCGCTTTCTTTGTAAAGAAGAGAAGCCGTAATCCACCTACCGGGTATTAACTGTTACATAGCATATTAGCAAATATTTATGTTTGAATATATTTTAGCCTTCTGTATAAGATACGGGTAATAAACTAATACTATGCAAGGTATTTTGCCGGACCATGATTCCAATTTTTGGGTGTAATGTGGATGAAGTACAGTACTTGT
>JABASC010003665.1:0-13570 GCA_019776185.1 Plutomurus gul
AATTTTAGCCTGTCGGCAATCTTTGCTTTTGGTCCAAGTGAGAGAGTGTGCTTTATCAGCCCATACTCTCACTTGGTTTTTAATAAAAGTGTCAGTTATACGTAAGAATGGCCCTGGCCCAAAAGGAGTGCCAAGTTACGCTTTTTTTGCAAGTTCACAGGCCACAACACAACCCTCGATCCCCATGTGATTGGGAACCCAAGGGAGTGTGACATGCTCTTGAATTGTTCTTAGAATTTTAGAGCACTCCAGCACCGAAGCAGACCTGGTCTAGTCCGACCTCAGCGCCGAAATAGCTCAAGTAATTACTATAGATTACTGCCTCACTAGCCCAACCCTGTGCGATCAGGCCTTTAGAAGCTTCCATAATAGCATAAACTTCACCTTGGAAGACAGTGCAGTCACTACCCAGCGGTATCTCGAAATTAAGCGAGTGCCGTGGCAGCAACACCAGTCCACCACTTCCTACCCTTTTGGACTTAAAACCGTCATTATAACATACAGCACGTTCCTCTGACGGGTCAAGAATCATCATGCTTTTAAGAAGACTACTGCCAACCCTACACCGCACCTTTAGATTGTCCAGACGGAACATACACATATTACGTAACGCGACCGGGGGAGGGTGGGGGTCTGGCCTTGTATTACTGGGGTATACTTATAACATTGTGGCTCCACCCACTTTGCGTTACCTGAGGGAGGGTGGGGGTCTAAAAATTTACGATTTTGCCTTACGTTCCCCTATGCCAAAGGTGTTACTGTTTCATATATATTATGGAGTTTGTACATCTTGTTCATGCTTATTGCAACAACAACGGGTATTTGCGACCGGATGGGAATTTCACCTACAACACTTACTGGATAAACAACTTGGTCAAATGTTACCTCGACATAAAGTTTCCTTTGTAATCCTGTAACACAACATTACACTATCACAAATACCCGCTCAAAAGATCTAACAAATATATATTACTTTGTAACCCACATTGTTTTGCAATAACAATAAATTCATAGGTATTACGGTTTATGAGGTATGTCGTATTTCTAGAAAATATAATGCAAACCCTTTAACGCTTCGTCACCAACTTCATGTTCTGTACACTTTGATACAATGTTTCGTGTCTTGATGAGATTGAGAGCCTCACTTACATTAACTCCGGCTGACAACAAGGCAACCACCTTCGCTCCTCTATATGACCGTGTGGTCAACTAATTACGCAAAAGACTGATTACTAAATCCCACAACTGTCCTTCTGTGGTCGGTCGTATGGTCAGCTCTGTAGTGACGTTGTAATATTGACAGTATAAAATACAAGTGTGTAAAGTAAAAACAAACAGTAGGCAGTAGTAGAGTAGTAGTAGTAGTAAACAAAATATCAAAGCAATCACGAGCGAGCACTGTATACAATTTTACAATGATGAGAGGACCGTAGATGTATCCAGGAGGAGTTTGATATTTTCAAGACCATGTTAGTTGGTGTGCGCCGCGGACAAACAAAAACTAAACACAAATGACGGCATTATTACAAAGAACTTGGAATTGCATGGCACAGCTTTAAATATAGAACAATAGTAAATGTGTCCAGTGTTATTGAAGAGAGTTTAGTAGTTGCGTTAAATCGTTTGAATACCATAAACAAACAGAAGCACGGATATTTACATTGACAAATTACAATACTAATACAACAGAATCAGATAATGCGAATAATTGAAGTAAAAAAAGAAAAGATAAAGATTTCCTCAATAGGTGAACAAAAATATTGGCGTGTAAAACGATCTAAAGATGAATATTCACAGCTTTTGATAATAAGAAGAAAAATAGGTACCTATCACTTTAAGGATGATTCAAATTAATTAACACTTTAGCGTACTTGTCACACTGACTCTGACTCTGACAAATCAATTTAACTTAAAATCACATGTCAAACTTTTACAATACAAAAGTTGTTCCAAAGTACAGTAATCAAAATTTCATAGAGAGATGCTAAACTTCCTTCACATAAAAATTAAATATCGTAAAATTAGGAAATTGTGAACTAGTGTTGTATAGAATCCAGCTATTTTTCGTGGGATCGCGGGTATTGCAATCGAGACGCTTTGCACAAAATGAAGAGCACATGCAACCTGACGAGTTGGTTAACTACCACATAGTACAGTGAATATTATTCGTGCTTTACGTCCAGTTACGTTTACATAATCTCATACGGTACTCGTTTACGTTATGGTACACAGTGATAGTGGAAGAGTCTAGTCGTCGCAAGCAATTATCACAGCTGCCTTCACACTACAGACTGGCAACAAACACTGACTCACAACTAACTAAGTACGAGAGAGAAGAGATATTACAACAACAGCAGAGAGCACATTTGGAATGGTTGGTGCACTGCACAAACACTGTGTACTAATAGTGAACGCAGCGAGAGGCTTGCTGCTGCAACAAGTTTCACTTCAAGACTGACTGAAACTCTTCAGTTAAGGAAGGAAGACTGTGTGAAGGAAGACGAAGAGTCATTGTCCGATCGTGCAAAAAACTTCTCAACCCACTCTGACCCCAATCCCTCCAACAATTGAAACAATTTATTCTCACTCTACGTTTAACATTTTGCTCCTAATTCCTTGACAAACTTTTAACTCATATCTCTCGTAATAATATAATATTTCCATGGTCAACAATAATGAAGGTGCTGTTACGGTATTAATACGAAACGTCAACCTACATCTAACAACCAACATGAGCAGAAGCAAATGTGCCGCAGGACATTATTACTATCATTACTACATGAACGTGTAGGATGCACAATACACGAACAACTTTAATTTAATTTAGCTAAATGTCCCCTCTTATTGGCAAAACCTTTATCATATAGTGGATTCGCTATGCTGCACCGCTAAATACTTAATAACTATAAAAATACAAGAACGGCAGGGCAGAGAGCGACAAAAGATCTATGTATAGGTACAATGTTATCACTATAGGTTGTCTTATTAGCACATCTTAAATGACTACTATGTCAACTGAGTGTGCCGGATTTCCCATGTGAGATTTCCTAGCATTCGACCTAAAAGTTCTCATAGGCACATCGGACAGTTTTGTAGGATTTAATAGCTCTCACTTGGACAGCATGACTACTACTTTATTGTTGTGAGCCTCTGCTACTACTATTACCCCTCACCCCACCCCTCAATTTATGACAACAATCACCGTATTATGTGAAAAGGAGATCAAGCATGTCAGGTTAATATAGATATTTCCATCTGAAACACTTTGCTACTTGACGATCGTAAATTGAGCGCATCTACAGGTATTCTTTCACGACTTTTTTGAAATTCTATACCATTCACACTTGCAAATTCGTAAAACGTGGCACAGAGGTAGTTCCTTTCAGGCAACGGTAAAGTAGCACTTCCACCAGAACATTGGAGAATATTCCGCAAATTCATAATATTAAATTCCATACGTGTGCAATCGTTCGTCGAGAGGCAGTAGGCAATAAATTACTGATTCCAAATACGAGTTTAATGTGATGTTTTTACCTAAAACTTTTTGTAATGCATTAGCTTGTAACACATTTGACTAAACATTCACTTGTACGAATAAGTACATTTAAAACATTGTGACAACTTTGAAACTTCAAATACCAAAGTATGTATATAATTCAATTTATTTTCATTCTTCTCACCGACCTTTAAAAACATTCACTGTTAATCAGTACTAAACTCACTCAAAGCATACCTCTCGTCGTATTAATATTAATGCACGTTATGGCGCATTAGCATTATTTCGCAGTAAAATCTATTATGACTGTCGTATTAAGAATTTAATATTTACTTACAATGAGCGTAGGTACTGGCTATTACGAATTACGACTAGGTAAGTACTATATGCAATATGCAATGCATTTCACAACACAGCCTTTCGAATACAAACATCTCTACTAATGAAAATACTTCAAGCTTATGTACCAATGTCAATTGTAAATTACAACAGTAAAGTTTCAGCTTAAATCATTATGCCGATAATCGTGAACCCAGTCAGTCGTTACACTTATCAACATACTATAGTAATTTTTGCCATTTAGTGCACCAAGAGGTAGGTAGCTGAAATTACGCTGCCGCGATATCCTTCTATCCTTTTGGCAGACAACTTTCCAAATACAATCCATAGAATTAACCAGCCACTGCTACTACTAGACGCCCTATTTTTTAGAATTGACAAAGAAAGAAATGGAAAAAAACCGGATTGGATTGAAACTATTAAAAAAATCAAATGAACCGTATTATCAGGCTATCGTGTGCAACCGCAGTAATGAATAGGTAAACGGTCAGTATCAATTTAAAAATCTGCACAAATGTACTGCATACACCCTTGACAAAATAAATAAGTGTATTTTCTGCTATGTAAAATTAAATAAGGCGTGCGCAAAGCCTCTCTTATTAGCTCGGAGTCTGAAGTAAAACTCTCATTCACATCGTTAGTTAAAAGCTTCCGATGATGTAAAAACATGGCTGTCTAATCATTCTGACTTTAAAAGCTCTGGCAACAAGAGCCACTACTGTTACAACTAATTAGATTCCTATTTCACGGTTTTTTGACCTCATCTGTCACACTTGTACGAAACTCAGCCAGTGCCATAACACCGCAAGTATCGATAATTTAAACCAATCTAAACATCTACCACACATACCAACAACATGCCAACAACCTAGTACATGAACATGACATTAATCGTAAGCTGACTGGTAACTCGTCGTCACTCGTTAGTTCACACTGGACTACACGTATGTACCATGTGTAATAGCATGACTGCCCCACCAGAAATTAAATTATTTAATTGGCTTACACAATATGTCCGCAGCTATATATGAATTATCCTACTTCAAAGTTAAACAAGTTTTAAGTGCTTTTTTATACACCATCTTCAATGATGCTGTGGCGTGGCCATTTACTTTTTTGCGCAACGTTAAATAATGCGATTGTAGCATATGAGTATAACTCCTCTCAAATAACTCTCTAGCTTTCTTTCGCTGTATATGAGCTAATAATTGCTTGAATTTCACAATTTCTTATTACAGAGAAAAAATTGAGATTAACCAATTTCAGAAAAACGTTACGTTATGTTTTGCATCTACATTCTTCTGACTTAAGCCCACAACAATATTATGAATTCGCTTTTTGTCTGCTTTTGTCCCTGCGACTACGAGTGGTGTGGATCAGTACGGCGAGCGCATTTTCGTCAAAAATTGCTCAGTTAACCAAAGTTAGTATAGCGCATCATCATCTCCAACATCCACAGACCAAAATGCAGCCATCGCATTAGATTTATACTAGAGATAAATGCAAAGTACGTTTATCCTTTAATACATAGACACAGCGAATCTGCTTTTATACATTTTACTGTCCTCCTCATCCGCTCATTTTCCTTTCTCAAATAAATCTACTGACAGTAGCTAATACGATACGAATGGAGGATACAATTATATAGACAAAGTACATTATAGAAACAACTAACAACAAAATCCTACAGTATGCCCACATAATTCCAAACTGCACCTTAACAAAAGATCTCAATGAATGTGCTTGAAACTGCATGAGCTTTATTGCATAAAAAGATAACCATCCTTAATTCAATGTCATTACCACTCAACCAGACGAATCCGTATGGAATATACGTGTACATTACCCTGCCAGAGAGCTTCTCGCTTATTATTTCTTGCGCTTCAACGTAGTTCTTCTACAGCAATATTATAGTATTAAGAAGATCCTTACATATGTACATTCAAGAAACATCCAGGCTGTACTGACTGACATCACTTACATAACCTGCACACACACACACACAATCTGCCCACCACATCAGTTCTATCATATTATTCATCTGCCTAAAAGGTATACATTTTTCGTCGTGGCTTCTGAAAAATAATTTGTACCTTGTATGAACTAACAAAGTAGAACCATGCTCTCTGCGGAACGTCACACTACTCCAATCCATCTACGGTAGGCCTAATCCCAAAGTTACATTAGTCAAATTCTACAATATACAATGTTTCACATTCAATTCAAATCTACATCTACATCAACATCTAGCGAGACCAACTCAATCCACTGTGTATCTGCCAAGAAAATAAGTCATCCAATTCTCTCCATGACTTTACGAGTTTTCAAGCAAGCAGGACATGGAAATACTGTGAGATTTATTTCCCTACTGTCGTTCTATCTAGTTAAAACACTATAAAAGTCTATATCTGACTGGCAACTGAAAGCTGAATGAAAATATTTCATCTTTTATCAACTTGATTCTACACAACTCATCGCTCACCTACTTCGCTCATAGCCATTTGGACAATGAACAAAAGTAAATCTCCTAATACAATCTCCTAAGTAAGAGAAAGACTGCTCGCTCGCTCGCTCGCTCACTCGTCATCATCACCACCCAACTAGTTGAACTTTGAAAAAATGTAGCTATGTGTACAGTACTGTGTGCAAAGTCGTTGGCCAGCTCGTAGCAAGAATTCTAATGGTTTTGAGACGACACATAACGGCTGAATGAAACTTCTCCCCATGGTACACCTAAGCCACATCTTTGCAAGATGTACACTGGATGGCGTGCACAATTTCACAAACTAATCTGCTTCTACTGCCTACATAATAATACTACATAACAATCCCCTCGAGACCTTCACTCCACAACCGACCGGTCTTCCTTCACCTTCTGTGAAATGTCTTCGTATTCTTTGTCTACTTCTTCTACCTGTGACGTGAGGCTGCACATAACACACATCTAACCGGATAAAACTCAGTCCACCAATAGACACTCATTACACATACCTTCTACGAAAATCGAAAACACGAAATGACGTAACAAAATAATATGAAACGACTTACTAGTCTCTTTGTACAGATTCTTTCTTTACCTGAACTTTTTTTTACCACACGATCTTTTTCACCTCAGAGTGTCCTTACTTAATCTTAAAGAGTGTACAACGTGAATCTTTAATTCTGATATCTGTTATTTGCTCACTGTATACTTGTATGCACAAAAGTCGTTGTGTGAACAATGTTTTATAAAGTGTACTAAAGCACCGCGATATGTGTACCACCGTATAGGTAGTTATTTGAAGGTGATTGGGTGTCAGTTTTATTCAATCATACTCATATGTCTGCGGTGTAGAGCACACACATATATTTGATGAGAACAAAGCATTATCACATACCTGCTGCTGATCAAATTGTTGCATTACATTATGAGGGGGTTGATGATGTACCATCTGGTGATGATTAACTCCCCCGTAAGGAGAGTCGAATCCCACTGGTGGACCTCCTTGTGATTGTGGATCTAGTGGAATTTCGAAACCGTCCAACTGTCCACCCATACTGTGATGCTGAAGCGAGTGCCCATTCATATTCTGGTGAGCGGCAGCTGCTGCCATCATTTGTGCTTGCAGTTCTTCCTGACTCATTGTCACGGGCTGATTTTTGTCATCTTGGCTGTGATGTGTATGCTGAGTGTGGTGTGGATGTTGGTGCTGAAGCGCTATTTCGTCCACCATCCCATTCTGTACAACACCATTCTCAACTTCTTTTTTCCCGTCTTTCTTGTCTTTGTCATCCTGTCAAATCATTGCAGGTTAAAAAATTATACGTAAACAAAAGTTTAATAAAGGAAACAGCAGAATATAAAATCAGTTAAATGTTAACTGCAGAGAATCATACTTGAAAAATGAAAAAGCTAGAGCAATGTAAAAGAAAATATCGAAAATGCAGAGTTGCTCTAAACAATGTAAATACTTTACTCATCACAAATGAGATTTACATAGGTTATTTAACTTGAAATGATTGCAGGACAAAAAGCAAGAATAGATGAGATGATTTTAGCACATATGCATAGAAAGCATAAAGCCAAGTCAAACATCTATTTGTGGGGGGGAGGGGACATTTCATACTTTTATGATGCTCCAAAGTCACAATGTCTCTGAACATTATTGTCAAATGTTACTGTACAGATACATGCACCTCTACATAATTTAAGTTGTACGGACAATCATTGCAGTAACTTATATATAAGATAGCCAGATTTTCACAGAATAACAGATTTATATATTTCTCTTACAATTACAAGATGTCTCATTCGAGTGTCCAGATCTTTTGTGGTGGGTGATGCTCCAAGTACGTACTCGACCATTTTAACACCCAATCCACCAGTCTCATTGGATCTCGGTGAGAGGATGGAGTTACCGTCGGAGAATCCACCAGGTCTTCGCGGCAAACCCAATGCTCCCGCCACATGGTGTTCTACAAGAATACAAAAACAAAATGTTAAAAATTACATTCAATCAACTCTTAGATAGAATAGATTCATTGGATTTGAAAATAAAATAATGTATATAACAGCATTAAAGGTTATCAGAATATATGTATCCCTCTTTGTCTCTAGGTCGCTTAACTATCCAAGGTTGTCTGTAGCATTGCGGACATGCCGTTTTGTCGTGCATGTTTTCGAGCATCACAATCACAATGACCACTACACTACAGTACAGATATGTCAAAATACCGTTTGAATGACGAGTCTCTGCCATTGCTGTTGCTACTCACTTTCTAAATCACGAACACCATTGAATCATTACGCCATAAATGACTAATGACTTGTATAAATCAAACTACCCAGCAATAAACATGTATGCACTATTCTACAGTATAAAAGTGCAGCAACCACTCTTTCGAATGTTAAAGGACCAAGTCAACGCTAACGCACCAAAATATTCGTTAATGCTTGTACAATAATACCCCGTAGCATAGAAAACCACACACATAGGTACACGAATTAATTAATCTGGACATTGAAGGAAGAGGAAAAGACCAGTACATTATTACTGTCTGTTTTCAGCCATTTATCACTGGCATTTTGACAGGACACGAATGCGCGATGTTAATAATTAGATGGATTAATTAGTTATAGTCCAATTCCTGTAAGTATCTATCTATCTATACCTAGAGATATTGATTGATATATATACATGTTCATGTCGCGGATCAGTACGGCGAGCGCATTTTCGTCAAAAAATTGCTCAGTTAACCAAAGTTAGTATAGCGCATCATCATTTCCAACGTCCAAGGACATAGAACATCAATATAAACGAAAAAATATTTGTGAATATTACTGTTGCACACATTCATTCATTTCCCTTTTGCTTCCATCGTGAAATGTAATCCAGTCCAACTGAGGATACAATTAAGATGGATGCCAACATTTTAGAAATACTAACCATACGTGTAAATACATCTATAATATTTATAACAGCAAACTGCCTATTACGAAATATTTCAAAGAATACGAAATTTTTAAACAGAGACACTAAAGCTAATAAATTTTCAGAAGTACAGTACATTAATATTAACATTCAATATAGTGCTAATGTTTTATGTTTACCATAATAAATTCTTTGACTTTGAAAGAACCGCGCACATTTCTTTGTTTACAAACACACACACTGTCTTGCGATAAAGGAAAATACATCTTTGGTAAACGTTAAAACGTCGTCTGTATGCAGAAACTTTCTGGCCTTATTTGGCACTGGTTCCCCTAGTACAACATAAAAAACAACTTTACGAATAGCTCACGTTGTTTTCCTCGTCTTTCGGCTAAATCTGTGCTTTTACTCTTGACAAGAATACTTTTTGCTCCAACAACTGCATGACTATAATAAGTAAGTAAAAATACTTTCTTTAGTCTTGCCATTACCTACGTGCCTGCTCTAACAGATACCACCACCACTACTGGTTAAACCATATACAAATACTAACCAAAATGATCAGTGCTTAAGAGGGGTTCGTTCAAGAAATGTAAACACGATAGCAGTAGTTCTGAGAGTATGTATGTACGCACAGTTTGTGCTCAAAGCTCAACAACAAAAACATGTGTGTCGTGTGCAATCTAAACTCTAAATCTGTTTACAGCATTCGTATATATATACTCGTACGTATGAAAGTATTGGGTTGCATTCATCACAGTTCACACTGGTCATATCACCGTCTACCTGCGTTCAATAAACCATGCATCAATAAAGATGACTTATGGCAGTGTTGAATTGATAACGCTGTAAAACACTTACGAATCAAACAGTAAGAAAAATAACAATTTTTGACATGTGTATAGCCACAGAAAAATCAACAAAGAAATGAAAAACAAACGATCATCATAATAGCAAACATAAAATTCAATCTACATAAGCGATAAACTTTGAGAAGGAGTTCCTTTCATCCTCCCTTGCACAAAACTCAAAAAGGGGAATGGAATAATACTGAAATTCGTTTCAATTCATATCCAATAAAACTAAAGCTAATATGGTTCTCAATGTGTGGCTATAATAATAATAATGAAAGTTCCATAACCATAAAAAAGTACGACACCGAATCCCACAGGGGACTTCCAAATCCAAATCAATCAGCCCAAACTTTTTTTGGCATCAAAGAGAGAAGGAAATTCTTTGAATGTTTTGAAATAATAGAACGTTTCGCTCTACTAGTGCAGCACATCCAACTTTTCCTATTACATCAGAAATTCAAAGACAAAGGAAAAGATTTCCTGAGCTCCAGTTTTTGCATTGTATGCATGTCTGTCTTCGGCGACAAACTCAAGTAGACACATGAAAAGACAGGAAAATGCTTTAGTGAAAAGTTTCTGGGGTCAATCTAATATAACTTTTCTGAGAGTGAATAGAAAGGTGTATTATTTGTGTTTGAAATCCGCACTGCCGCTAGTAGGAAGCATATACCCCTGCATACACTAACAAAGGTTAACAGTCAGTCAGAATTCTCAATGTACAGAAGTCATTTATCCAAATTGCCTCTCTTCAAATTAATTTATTAATCCAGATAGTATATAAGCCGAATGCGCTATTCTTTTAACTACAATTACAAAATGGTAATACGACATTTATGTTAATTCTGAAAATGCTGACAGGTCAGTTGTCTTGATAAAAATTTAAATTCTTTAGAAGTAAGCGCGTTTGTTGCAATTTACATTATACATTATTCTTCTATTCCGTATTTTGTAAGTTTTACTGCGGACAAATACCATAATATTTGGTTGCAGGTAGTCTACCACTGAATAATTATGTAAAAAAATGAAGCTGTCATCAACTGACAATGAGTTGACTTGTGAGAGAAGGGAAAAAGTAGAGATGGAAAATGAAAAAGACCAAATAGAGAGAGTGAGTGAGTGAGAGAACTGAAAGAACAAAGAAAGGACGCAGGAGTGTACATTTGGCAATGCTACTTGCCTTGGCATTGATTCTGATTCTGGTGCTGCTGTAGCTGTAGTTGTAGCTGATGTTGATGTTGAACTTGGCTGTAGTTAGAACTGGCAGTGCTACTGCCGGAGCCAGTGCTCCAACCCCACAGCCCAACCATATGGATCGAGATCAAGTAGCTATAAGTCTACACAATTATTCTTCACCTCACCACCTCTTCCTCAAAGGTACTAAATACACTTTAGTGTACACACAAAATTGAAGATGAACAGCTAATAAACACTGTGAGAGAGAACCAATTTGTAAGAAAGAGATACTTGGAAATCCATGAAATATGCATCATGAAATTCCAAGATTCTGCTCGAAATGCTCTGCTCTGGGAAACAATGAAATGCAAGCCAAGTCTGACTCCTTATAGCAGAACAAAGGAACTGTGTGTGCAGTTGCATGTACTTCCCAAACGGCTTCTGAGAGGAAAAAGTACATACGTACTACTGCACACACTCACCATATAAACTTTACTTGAGGTAGGCCGATCAAAACAAAGGAAAGTAAGGAGCAGTACACATACACTCTCCCCAAACCAAAGAGAGATGTATCAACTACAGAAAATAAGGAAAAATTGCTTTCTCGTTGAAAATCAAAAAGTTTGTAAAAGAATTACGGAAAGTATCTTGTGTATTTCTCAGGCCTTGTCTTGTTTAGCTAGCGTAGTACCTCCATTAAAAGTATTAGGGACTAGGGAGAGAGCACAGAGCAGAATCAGAAGAAGGTCACGGTCGCTTTTAGTATGTAGCTTATGGTTCTCCAAGTAATTCTCAGGCTTACAGTAAATTTTACAAATGTTTCACTATTTTTTGCGTCAAATTTTGACAAATTTTCAGTTTCACTAAATTCTACGGGGTAGTAGTCGTCACAATATCACTATTTAAAAGCAAGCTAACAGCACTTTGTACAAACTCTATCAACGCACTAAAAATCTAAACTGTTTCGGACAAGAAAGCTACGTACATGCTCCTACTAAAAGACAAGTCTAACAGTGATGTGAGAGAGTAGCCGAGGCTGTTGTTCGGAGAACAACCCGTCATCTGCCTGCTGCTCACCACTACTCACCCTTCAAGGATCTATACGACCAGATATAGCATGTAGTATTCACAAACCATTTCCTACCCATATACCAGAGACCGGGCCAGGGTTGCTTCAAACTTTTTGTGGAACTATACAGAGAACAGTGTACGTATTTACTAGGACATGGACACAGACAGGACAAGAGTGGAAGAGCCTCAAGCCAGGCATACTCTCTACCTCCCTCTTCTATTCATCACTCACTATCATAAATATATATATATATCTGTTCTAACAATGACTCTACAGTTATATATGAGCAGCCGTGGAACAGAAACATTTACTTGTACATGTCTTTCCCCTTGTGAGCCCTACTACCTCTCCAGTATTCCTTTAAATATTGTATAATTTAAGGGCCCTGCAATGGCCTAGAATTCAAACCCTCCCGATCCCCGTTCGCTTCCATGTCCCATTCAAATGTTTTTAAAAGCCAAACTTAGGACACAACAGCAATGCCATCGTTCCTCTTTAGAATATTCTTGGTATGTTGCTTGCTGTGCTGTCCTCCACACAATTTCCATCCTCCAACTCACAGTTCTGAATTGTATAATCCTTAAATATGCATATCTCCTATATATTTATATCTACAACAAGTAACCACTAATCATCCTGCTAATCATTAAGGTATGCATCTAATAACGAACTATACTTGTATCTCCTCTACAGTGTCCACAGTACGCACGATCAATGGAAAAAGAAATGTGACAGATTAAACAACAACCAATTAGCGTTTCAGGAAGTTTGCATCTTCATGTTCCTGAAAACTTTGCAGAGATAAGACAAAAGTTTCCATATATCTTTGCTATAATCTGAGGAAAAACGCTCGCTTAACTTTACCTTTCGTCTTCACCTTGGCTGCACGTTAAACACAAGCATCTCTTTATCTCCTCCCTATGCTAATTCTAATGCCCCTATAGATAACAGGGAAAGACCATTTACAAAAAGTACATAAAGTAAACTACAGAGACTACATAGCTAGAGAGATAATCCAACAAGAAATGAAACTGCCTTGAAAAGCGCGTGTACTTTGACGAAGACTTATTTTCTTACATGGCAAAGAAAATTAACCAGGAAAAATATATCCATGTGTGTGTGTAGCAGGCAGGTAGTATTTGTGTAATTTTACTCGTCCTTTCACGTTGTATTTAGCATACAGAGCTATAAATAACTCGGTGCACAAAACAATGAACTTCTGCTA
>JABASC010003666.1:0-13561 GCA_019776185.1 Plutomurus gul
CTACCTTTTAGTAGCCATTAATCTTCTCGTTGGAGTACCTGTCTTAAACGGAAAACATTGCCGCATCTTTTTGCACAATTTTTCATATTTATTAGACTAAGCTTTTATTACGATTATTGGAGACATGATAGTTGTATTGAGACAATCACTCAAATTTGCATGATAGCATCGTATTCTGATACGCTACAGGGGTTCTCACTCAAGGCCTGGACTTGACTTTGACTTTGTCCTCAATCTCGATATACAAAACCAAATATCCATCATTTCTACATCGTTTCTATTATGATGAAAATCCTGAATCCACTTGACGATGAAAGTTTTTTTCCTTTTAAATATGATGAACACCTGAATAGTTTTCAGCAGATAAAGTAAATGTTTATTAAGAATAATATGCAGATTAATATGCTAATAGATGTCCATGATAACAAAGGAATTATGTATGTACATCGTGTGAGCTCAGTAAAATAAGTTGTACTTACAATCAGCATTGACGCAGAGTCCGCATTAAAGATTGTGCAATTAAATTCTTCTCTCGTGCTGTGATCACACTCACAGTGACATCAGAAACAAATCAACTTTTTTTCGACAAATATCACAGAGAGATGAGACTGGGTGTGTTCTGGACAAATGAATACTGCAAAAAATAAACACTGCCAAGTGACTCCAAATATATCATGCACATAATCATAGATAGATTCGTTTGCAGCGACAATACGACTGAGTGAGTGAGTGTAAATATGGGAAAGGAAGACACGCCAAAAAATGTTCATTTAAGCAAAGCAACACAAACAATGAGTTAATTTCAACCTTGAAAGCAATTCTCCGCTGCGTTAGCTACAGTCTACGGAACAATACGAAACTTTTTAGTGTATTTGCAGCTGCATACATATGTCACAGACATACTACTGACGCAAAGACATGGGAGCAGGACTAATGGATTTTCATCATCAGTCTACTACTGACTTGATGTTTTATATCTTTAGCATCACCGTACCAGTGATAATGTAGTACACGTACTAAACACCTACGTATAATTAGGCAAGTCCTGTCCTGTGGTAAATAGATATCCACTCAACAAGCACGATTGCAGACAGCAGGACGTATATATTGTATTCAATGAAGAATCTAGCAATAAATAATTTAACATGTAGTACTTTATAGTGGTACTGGGAACTCAACAGTCAGTCGACTTCTTAAGCAACCCCATATACATGCATTATATATGCATCCTAGGATAATATTGCATAGTTAATGTATCGTACTTGATTACAGTATAGTAGTGTTGTTATATGTGTGACTGAAAATGAATCATTACTAATGGATGTAACTTTCCAGATAAGGACTCACAATGAGAAAGACGGGAATATTTCCGGCACTCGGTTACTTTGCTAATAATCTTCTCTCTCTCTCTCTCTCTGTCTCCTTGTATGTACAGCAATGTATGGGGGTTGAGCTAGTTTGAACAACTTCTTACGCAAAACTTGTAGTTGTAGTCGCTGCTGTTTGCTCTCTTTGAAACTTTGGAGAACCACTGAGGGAACTATCCACTGAAGTTCCATTGCTTATCAATATCGTTCTGAAGGATCAAAAGTAAGTATAAGAGAATTGCTAAGCGCTGACTTCTTCACACAGATGTTCGTACAAGTACAGCGTACGGCATGGTATGCCATGCATGATAAAAACATTTTTACTGCAATAATCCCTTTCGGATTAAAAATTGATCTCAGAAAAGTGGTACGTTATGATTCTTTGAAAAAGTGTTAACTAAGTCTGGATTTTACAGGGCTTTGTTTTCAGAAGAATTTACATTTACTAGTGCAGAAACATCTCCCTTGTATTTAATTTAAAATTTATATGGATCTCCTTTGTTCATCTTTGTCCAATAAAAATTCTCCCTGAAAGGTGGTTAAAGGAGAGGTAATGGTTCGTAGGAATAGAGAATTTTTATCATTCATTCCAGGAAAAAAGAAACTCATCCAACTGGATTCTCAGGAGAGGAATGTGCAACGTGCTTGACTCAAGACAATTCAAGTTAAGATGGGTTTACTGGAATGGAAAAAATTACTGCATATTTGATAGTAGTTTGAATGTAGTAGTAGCAGAGAGAATTTACATTAAATTGTTGGCTGGTATGCATCAGAATTTGTTAAGGTTCACATATTAGTATATTTACGCGTGTCCACGAAAAAAACCAAACCCTTGCATATTCAGTTTTCCTTGACAATGTGCAGTTAAACATTGACTTTGACATTGAAACGCAAAAATCATAAAAACACGAAAGGCATAGCCTACTTACTTGTTAGCACAATATAACTTTTTTCGCCACCCCGGCAAACATGACTATGTAGATTTCTGCACAAATAGTAGTTAGTACACACCTGCATCGTATGTAGATGAAAAAATTACCGGCAAAAATCATTGCAGTACTATTTTCACACATTTCATTGTATCGACAAACAATGACGAATAGCAGCCACCGTTACAATCGAAAATGTCACCGTGTCAGTCATTGTGTGTGTCTACACCTCTAAAAATGAATTCCCACGCTCTACTCTGCCAAATGAAATCTATCTCTATGAACCATACCACTGCTGACTACTACATACTGCTGCTTGCTCGACAAGTGTAAAAATACATGGGCAACGTTGGCGAAGATTGCGTGATGCCAGTCAGTGTCCGTGTCCTGTTGTGTAGCAGTCACAGTAAGTATTGAGCGCAGCCGGTCTATCCGACAAAGCAGAACAACGTGCCGTGTCAAATGTAGTAGTACCTAAATATGAATAGAAAAGAACACTGGCTTTACAGGAGGATGGAAACATTTCCCACTATCTCCGCATATACACAGTAGGTATACACAGGGAGGAATTAAGGCAATTCAAGAGCTATTCTACTATGATATCAAGTATCTATTGAAAACATTAAAAAACCGATCACACCAGTCACCAGTGTGCAGCCGTGTACCATTTGTACCTATACTAGGATGCTTGCACTTATTAAAACACCGTTGTGTCTTTCTAATAGATAGGAGGTACGACCATACTTCATTGCCTACCTACCTACCGCTCAAACTAACAATAAGTTATTTCTGATATACCTACCAACATCAGCAGCAAGAGAACTAACGAGTACATGGGGAAAGGCAAGCTGTCATATAAAGCCCACCGTACATAGACTTCTCAGTGAACTGAGACAGAATAAATAAGCAGGATGTGCCAAGAAAAGGTGACCGACCGGTCCAGTTATCGATTGCGCCAACTAAATCCATCGTCAAAAGTTTCTCAGAACACACACAATACACACACAGTGTCGAGTAGTAGCAGGACGTTTTCGTGTTGTGGATATTATATGCATTGTTTGTTGTTTCAATGAGAGCAATGGGTACCACTGTGTACATTGTACATTATTTCGGATCGTGTGTCCTTTACCTTAAGCGCGTCGCACGGTACTCAAACTTGTGTGTTTATACACCTCAGTCTTTGAAGTCACAAAGGGTGAACTAGATTGCACTTTAATGCAAGTACGTAAAATAGTACTAATATTAAAATATTGCACGTACAACCTTGTGCAAATAGAAGGCGTCTGGAGTAAAACAAAGGCGGGTTAGAAGCGTTCTAATATCCCCGAGTCATTTGAGAGGCAGCCGCCAGCACGACCACCATTGCGACATGTGCAAGCGGTTGCAGAAACGGATCTACTCTACTTTAGGCAGATATGCAATGTGGACAAATTAGCACAAAGGGTAATGTTGTTAGAGGGATTATAGAATTGAAATACTGCGCTTTGCTAGTGGTAGTAAGTAGTAAGTAACAGTTGTTAATTTAACCGTTTTTGCTTGCATTCATTTATTATTATGTGCTTTTGCAAAATAGTTTTTTTGCAACTTACTAGTTCTATACTTTGCAGTGAGCATAATGGGGGATGCAATCGTAAAAGAGTTTGTTGGATTCGATTTATTATTGTTGTTGTGCATGACATGCACGTTTAGACAGCATGCATGTCAAGCTGTTTTCTACATGATTGGAATTGTTCTTTGGTTTTCTCTTGTAGAATGAACAAGTGAAGGGGGGGAAAATGCACAACAAGACTTTCTGCAAATTCGTAATCGTTCTTATTGGGTATTTTATCCCGTGAGTTTTGTCTTTTACGTATATAGGTACGTATGTATAAGTGCACGAATGACGCAAGGGAGTGCAGGAAATGCCATGTAATCTGCAAGCAGATAGCATTTGAATGTTTCAGAACGTGCAAAGATTCAATAAGTATTACGTCTAGCCAGAAATCGTCTCAAGTTTTATTTATTGTTTTAATTGTGGTGGCTACTGATAGAACGATTACAGATTCACAATCCTTGGGGACGCGGAGCTGATCCTCTTCTACTCTTTCGTAAGATTAAACCAATAAACCAATATGCTGAATGATCGATCCACTTCGATTATAGTTAACGCAAACACTTTTACCACCTGTTAATGAATTTTACCAAAAAAATTCTATTTACAAATATTTTAAACGTCGGTTTTGTTTAGTTGACACATGCATTAATTCTTAAAATAGTGGAACTGACCATCGTTCTATTCCTGTCATTTAAAAAGGTGATCAGTCAAAGTTTAACATGTTAACTAGAATGACTTCCGAGTTCTCAAATGGAAAAGTTTGCCCTTTCCTGCTAGTAAAATAAATCCTCTTTCAATATTTTATTTCGTGTTTATCTCTACCTCATCTTAATTTGTAGTATTATTTTTATCAATGTGCTTATGCACGGTGTATTACATCATATTTGTGATCCATTTTAAATCAAAGGAAGTTTATCTAGCTCTGAGTCCTATTGAAGAAGTCAATGAAGATTTATCTGTTATTTTAGAAAATGGAAACAAGTTAAAAATCCGGACAGTAAGTATTTTTTGTGACTTGTATGAAGGTTAATTTTATAGGTATTTACTTTGACACTTTTTGACAGCTCACCCCAGATTATTGTAAAATGGTGTATAGGTTGCATGCCACATTACTTACGACTTACCAATCATTCAGCGGTTCTCTATGTAATGTGGTGGAAGTAGTAAACTATTAGATTTTACCATGAACTTATCATTATGCACCGTAGACGTGATGAGTATTACATAAACCCTACTTTTATTAACAGTTGTGCTGTAAAACTTATTGTAGCTTTACGCAGTTTTACCTTACTGTTATTAGTATTGTTGCTTCCTAATGGATATTGGATATTACATATTCATTCACTACAAGCTCAGTGTCATAAAAGTACCTCATCACTGAAAATTCCATGCCACTTACTATTGTATGCATGTGTACAATACCTAATAACTACATGAAGAAAATCCAACCCACGTAAACATATTGATAGGTTGTTATTTGATTAATTTACATGAATAATGTAATAAATCCACTGTTACCACCAACGATTATGTTTTCCTCTATGTGTCTACATTAAAGATATAATTTTACTAGTTGAATTAACGTTTGAAATTGCTCAAGCTATTGTCTTTTCTTGTTGTTAGCAATAATAATGTTTGAACTGCAATAAGTCCACTCCTATTGTCAGCATGCACAAAGAGAAAGGATGGATATACGGATGTGAATATCATTCTAATAATCACTTTTAAAAACTGCTTGACAATACACGTAAGCCATCCTCCTCCTGTACCTACTAAATGCAATGCAACGTGCTTACAACATTTATTCCAATAGTGGTTCGTTCACTTCCGAGAGAAATTGTTGTAGTTTCCGTTGCTTGTTGACAGAATATTGCATACAAGAGAAATTTCAATATTTCAACAGCTATTCTACAGAATGCATATCATATATGTTATATACATATATTTGTGTACCATGGTTTACAGAAGAATACGAGTATTTGTAGTACAACTGCACCAGCCGGCAGATTTTTGTAAAATGCAATATGTTTGGGAGAGCACGTAATGTAAACAATAAAATAAATCATGTCAACTCTGTATGGACAAGTATGGTACGACGGACATGTATCAATATAATGATGTTTTCGCATTTAAAGTGTCAATTCTCAATACGGTCGTATCCACTGACATTATTCAAGACATTATCGTACTCTATCTTTTCGTTGCATATCCATAAAAAGACAATAGATAGATAGATTGCATAGAAATTCATTAGAAAAACTTGACCTGCCACAAGCGTGCCCTTGTAAGAAGAGCGCTCTCTACCACTCTGAAAAAGCATTAAGAGTGCTTCTGCAATCGTACATGAGAAATGAACTAGTACGTGGAATTAAGTCGAGTAAAACCTTCATTTTTTATTGTTTATTCCATAATAGAGAGAGGATCTCGCAGACGAGTTGTTTAGATCATCAATATATTTGTAGTATGTACTACACTCCACTGTACTACAGCGCAGTAGCTACCGGTTGTGTGTGGTAATTGCATACATACACTTACCTTTACTACATAAAAGAATCTTCATATATACTACATACACTCATGGTTCACTTCACAATGCAAATGAGTATTTAATATGAAAATCAGAAACAAATACTTTATTTTTAATATGCATTGGGCGCAATTATTACGTTTGGATGTATGTAGTAATCCATCGGGGAACGTCCGTCCATACCAACCGTGCTCTGTAGAATGAAGCAAAAAGGCGAACGTACACTTTTCATATCTTTGTGCGTATCGAACGTTGTATAAGCACTGATTGAAGAAGTTCGTCTGATGCAACTCTAGATTAGATGTACTTATTAGGTGCGGCGGTAATTGTTGAGCTGAATACATAAGTACCTATACTTATACACTGAGAGAGAGAGAGGGGGGAGACAGACAGACAGATTCGTACATAGTAAGAAGCGTTCATAGCTTGGGGAGCTGAAAAGCTTTCTTCGTTATTCAGATGTCAAGTTTGTGGTACTGTACATACTTACTAGTTAGTTGTATGGAAGTGGTTGTGGTGTTAGCGACTGCTGGTGAGTGACCCTGGTTCATTGCATATACAAGAAGAGCTATGAATATAGAACTGAATTGAATGGGTGAGCCAACCTTGACTTTTCCTCAGTTCACCTTAACACATTAGTGCTTGTGGGTTGTGCGCTCATTTGTTTTTCCTTTTGCTGGATTGAATTCTGAAAATTTTCGTATGTCGTGAATGTGCATATGAACACACACACACATTGCTATTGTTTGGCTAATATTTATGTGAATATCGACTTTGTGAGATTTACTATTTGTAAATAAGTTGACACACTGTTGTGTTTGACACTTTGACTATACATTCATCAGTTTCGTTTGTCTAGGCTGTTCAATAAAATATAATTAGGAGTTTTTGAACTCATGACTTTCGTGTAGAAGTTTGAATATGACTCACTGCTGCAGTAGCTGCTGTAGTACCTTTTGAATGAAAATATGGTGAATGCATTAATTTATTCCCATGTACATACGAAGGTATGCATAAGTTTCATTCAAAGGTATGTGTACACATTCGATTTTATAGTTCGTCGATGCCGAAGGCATAATTTTTTTCTTTGTGTCTGCGTAGGTTGACCCTTTTACAAAAGAAGTTGGGAGCTTTTTGCGGAATGTTCTAGTAAGTTGTGCTTTTATTAGTATCATTGTACGTGGTGTAACATCACATTAAATAAAATTTGATCTCATCACTAATAAAATAATGGAAGTTACTCTTTGCCGACTCAGTAAGTAATGGAATACCTGGACTGATTAAAGTTGGCCAAAGTGTTTGTGTTGAGTTTTGAGTGCACTACTGACAAAAGCACCGTAATCGCGCATTAATCCTAATCTAAAGTAAAGAGCATTAGCGGCACACAATGAGATAGTAGACATGACAGGACAATAGCATGCTATATGTTGTGAACTGACTGACCCTTCTTACCTTTAACCCATAAAAGGAGGCAGTTGCTTTGAAATGGTGCTTTGTTGTGTCTTCTTTAACCTGAAATCATTTGTCAACGTTATCTTAGGTCCTGCTGTACTTTATGCTATCTGCAGAGTAATGGATAGTGTCTTCTGCAGGAGAATGTAATACAGGTTATAGTAGTAAAGTCTCTCTGGTCGTGTGCTGCATCGCCCATTGAGAAGATAGCAGCAGAGCGGTGGTTTACTATACAGTGGTATTCCTCCTTAAGAGCCTTATGCTGTGCTCTGGTGATAAATATCTTTTCTATGGTAATGCTAACAATGTGCAGTTTCCTATTTTGAAATAAATGGACAATTGCGCACAATGACAGCCAGCCTCTTCTTCCACTGAACTAAATATGTAGGTTAAAGGTTGTGATCCAGGCGGATTTGGACTCGAGTTTGGTATAATTGGGGATTTCGTTCTGTTATACTTGGGCACAATGTGTTCAACCTCTTATCCACTCTACAAAAGGGGACAAGACAATGTGGTGCTGGCTAATAATCGATAAGAAATGTTTCAAGAGACCAAGATAGAGATCTTCATGGTTCGTGTCCCTGGGCACTTACTTGGTTTACATTTCAGTTTCAGAGAGACACTGAAGCAGGAAGTGTTTCCTGTCAATCAAAAGTAAATATTAATTCACATTCAAAATTCGCACATCAGATCGCATCTAAATTCAGAGCTCACTATCTTTAACAGCATCTCCCAGGAAGAGCAGGAAGCAAACACCCAGTTTCTACCACTACGACGCGTCTAGAGAACTTTGACGAGCAAAGGTGCAAGTCATGAAAATACACGGCTCACAGTCTCTCTGCTATTTAATAATTTAGCCTATTACCACTTGTAATAACTTATGCAAAAGTGTTTCTAAGAATCGGAAGACTGTGTTACGTCGTTTTCGTATCTGCCTTATCATTCGTGCGAAAACGTTATGCAATGAATGGTGAACAGACGGGAGATTAGTGAATTGAACTGCTTGGCAGTGCCTGGCTGCATTTGGTCGATCTTGACATTGTCCTTCCATTGTTTGTGATTGCTTACTGGTCTGAAGGTCTGAAGTACTTTCCTGTGTGTTCTGTTCGTATGTGTCCGTATTTTTGCATAAGTCGAGAGCAGGGACATGAGCACAGTATGAGTAGACACGGTAACAGTAAAGCAAACAACTCTCAATTACTGTTCTGAACTATCTGTGTACACTTTGTATACACTGACAGAGAGATAATCTTAGGAGTTTAAGTAATCGTACCACCTTAATTTACTAAGCAGGCGTGTACCATCTAACATGTAATGTACATGGTACGCCCGTATAACATGTTATGCATTGTCATGTCAGTCGCTCAATTTGCAAAAACTACTGTGCAAATACTACATAAAGGATTTCGGTAATTGGAAGCGTGGTGGTAAATATCGCTGCTCGAGTCACTGGAGGTGCACAGTTTACTTAGTTTTTGTCTTTTGTTGACTTGCTAAATAAAATAAAATACTAGTCATGGTTAAATCGTTATTTAAAGTTTACTATTATGCAATGTTTATGCAGTACTATACGTTCAGTGTACATTATCGTTAAATTTAGGTAGGTATATATTTATTTAGCACTTGTGTAGCACCATTCTTAATTAATTTAATGAATACAATGTTCTAACTTGTCAGTGACACTGTCGCCACGTGTGCTTTTGGTGAGATCAAAGCTAAATTTGTCCTCTTCACAGGTGTCACGCTACATAAGGTCCAAAACCTTGGAATTCATATTCATGTATTATACAAACAATACAGAGACCGTCTTTTTCTGAAATTATTATTTAACACGTAGCAATTGTACACAAACATTTTAGTAGTTCAGCAGAAAGTGACATTTCTACGTAATCGAATTTCCATTGAATTATGCCACTTTGATGTCATGTACCACAGAGCAAGTGGAGATAACACAAACCGCATGATTTTTATTATGATGAATTTTCCGTAATATTGATCGGAATTCCATGAAGTCAGAAAGTTGTATCGTCAGAGTGGAAGCGGAAATGAATAAATCTAATAAACAAAGTTGCTGGAACGAATCTGGCATGGAAAAGCGCACTACACTTCCCAGTATAATATGACTTCATGGGGTGAGATAGTGAGATATTCCCTTTAACAAATAGACGTGGATGAAACCGATTGAGTAGGTAATTTACGTGTAGACTAATCAAAGTGTTTTTGTGTACCAACCAATGTATAAGGGAACTGTGAAATTGACATCCTATGAATGCTATATTTAGATTATTTCATGGTTTGACTACTTGAATAATTAAGTTGAGGCTTTAGTTGTTTTGTAATAATAAAGGTAGATGTATTAAGTATAGCTATGACGAGTTTGATGTAGGTAGTATCATACAATGCTATATGGTCTATTATTTAATATGTGAAAAGAAATCTCAAGGAGGGACTGAATCTAATTGCATTGTTGGCGCTGACGTGACGGGACTGGTGGGGGTAAGTGTGAATTGACAATGATGGCTTGTTATTGAGGTTTAAGGTTCGGGAAGGGATGTGTTCTGAGGTGAAGGTTAACTTCTACCTAAACGCTGTTTTATCTCTCTCTGCTGCTGTGTGTATTATTGTATTGAACGTTTGCAGGCTACAGCGGGCTTAACTAACAACCCAACCAATTTAAGAAATGATTGAGTGAGAGCGACTCTTATCTTGTATCGTGCCTGAATGATGTACTTCATAGTACATACTTTATGTACACATCGTTATACGAACTTGTCATAGCAAAGATTTAAAGGTGGATACAATCTCGATAATGCAATTCCGACTACTGACTCACCTGGGTGTTTGTTATTGAGATTTCAAGTTGAAGAATGCGGATCGGAAGTGATTAAGTCTTCATTGCCTTGTATTTAGTAATGTAATTCTGTTGTGGCACACAAATACTTGTGTATGCATTATGCACCTAAACTATTTCCATTTATGGAAGTGACTGTTATAGTTAGGAGCACTTGTTTGTGTGCATAATACAATATTAATAATGGATGTAAAGAAAGGCTTTGTCTGCTTAAATATATAATTATGATCAAACATGCGCACTCCTTTTCTATGTCTAACTTTAGTAATTTTCGTTTTAAAAAATTTCTGTGTGTTGTGAAAAACAATATCAGTTTGCAGTATCGCATTAATGAATTCTCATTTAATCCACTAAAGTAGAATGAATTAGCAGCAGGACATACTGTATGAACATATGTAACAACAGTTCATATATGCAAAATTTCCAATGCAAGCGTTAACATTGAAGTCTCCTACTGCACAGGTTGGAAATGTGTCAAAATCAAAACCTAACCTAGCACAAAAATAAATGCGAATCGAACTCTGCAATTCGCATAATCAACAATGCGGAATCGTTAGTCCATCCGTAAATTACATTAAAGTGCGTGAACTGCAGCATAGAAATCGAACAAGGTGGCTTATCTCGTTCTTTGTAGAAAAACGGTTAAACTGTTGATTGTTACGCAGTAGTTCTTGCCGTGTAGCCAAAAAACTCTAGATAAACATTGTTTTACATCATAGTGCAGAAACGGTTTTTGCAATAAACTTCGTGTGCATTTGTGCAGGAGACTTTATTTGCCATTTGCTAGGCTCTCTCGGCTCAACTCTGTGTTCTGCTCTTGAGTGATTTATGGCATCCAGCACCAGAGTACATTAATATGCTACGAGAATTCTCTAGTAGCATATTCTATGTATCTTATACTAAACACTATAGGTACTAATATTACATTGCATGCGGGGTTTGCTCCTATAGCATGCTTCAATGTATGTTTTCCATTTTGATCTTGTGTGTTTCACTTTCAATGAATTGTATTCGTATGGCCACTCTAGTGTGTAAAATAAAGATAGGGGCTGGCTACGTGTGCAGCTGCAGTACTAAACTAATGCAGTTATTCCGCAATGGCACAAAAAACTATAGTCAAGACTACAATACATATAGTTTTAGTAGTACGAATATGAAGAACTGTGAGATGCATTCATCCATCCATGTTTATTCGTACTTTAGTACTTGGGTAGCACCAGCGTCCTACAACTTGAATGTTACATCGCAGGCTGAATACGAAATAAATTTTCCTGCAAATATAGTAAATTCTTATCTGCGAAAAGAATCCGTGTGTGTAGCACAAGCCTACATGCATAATACAGACAGGATATCTGTACAGTTACAGTCGGCGCTTAGTCGATTACTATTCTTCGATTTGTTTCAGTGAATCCTACTACCAGCATTATGTACTATTTCCCCACGAGACTTTGCTGTTCATGACAGACAGTTGTCGCAATGAGTTTCAAATCAGTTTCAGCATCCTTTTAGCACACATCACATGCACACCTCCTGTATTAAATAGTCTTACGTACATTGTACTAGTCTCGACATCTCGCCTATGGTAAATACATGCAAATAGTAAGTACACTATTGATCTGAACTAGAGATTAGAGTTGAAATCCATCTCTTAACATGCGTTGTGAATGCTTACGCAGAGATTAAATATAATATATGTAGCTAGTATGCTGAAGCAGTCTGATTATTATTACGGCTTAATGTGTTTGTACTCACCCAGCTTGTAATTTAATAAAAATTCTCTCAGAGCTCATTCATACTTATTGTTATAGAGTGTGTGTTTTGTATATATAAAAGCGAGGAGTCACACTAATAAAGAGTGGGTGCTCTCTCTCTCTCTCTACAATTTAGTAAAGACTCACTGTTCAGTGTACCATTCACTGCCTGGCTTGAATTTGTAGATACTTTAATACCACATGCACTAGTACGTTGAGAGACAAAGTGCATAGTTCTATTATCTAGTAGTAAAGAAGTTAGACAGAACGGCACACCAACAAAGAGATCAAGCTGTGATGCACGCGAGCATTAAATTTAAATTCCCAGTTGACACGTTGACAAGTTAACAACGTTAGTTGATTTCGTCACTTTTCACAATCGTTATATCCCTCGCTGCTTGCTCTTTTGCTATCTTGTGTTATACAATTAAATTACAGTGTCCTGTCTGTCCTCCTGTGAACAAATTCAGATTGCTTTTCCACAGAAATCTAATTATTAGTTAGCTCTGAGTGAGTTCGTGTAGTATTTACTACTATTTGTGTTTGTTTGTGTGTAATGATTGTGAATGGGAGATTATAATTTTTATAAATATCCTGTCCTACCTTGCCCATTGTGATTTCGGTTTTGTTTTGGCTGAGTGTGTAAAAGTGTGAAACTTGTTAAGTACGTAGAAGAATAGAACGTACCGATTGTACAGAATTGCAAAGATTACAGAGTGCAATTTAAGTGTGATATGTACAGCTAGCATGGAGCTTACTACATTGTGTTGCCTTCACGTTGCAATATCCATAAGCTTTCTTTAGAATTGTGTATGACTGTACACAATAGAATCACCTCAACAATGAGATTATTATCGATAAATCTGTTTACTAACATAACAATCGAGCGACCGGTGTGACGCTACCAGAGAATGGAATTATGCAACGAAAACTATTGTGTCCAATTGGAAATGGAAAGCATTTGTGTTTGAAAACACAATTTAGGTAAAATTGTGAGAAAATGTTCTGCCAAGTAATAGTTTGGACTCTCTACTAATGGAAGTGGGTAAAAGTCATGTACCTACTATTAACCGGTACAGTGCTTAAATAT
>JABASC010003667.1:0-13560 GCA_019776185.1 Plutomurus gul
GTGAGTCACCTGAATTCTCTATTCATTTATTCTTTATCTCAATAAAGCTTAATTTATCTGCGAAGTGCGAACTGAAATTAAGCTGGTCTTATTTATTAACACGGATTATTAATCTATATTTCGTGCAATTTGGTTGTTAATTGTTAGATCACTTTTCGGGTCTGACTGCGCTGACTCTTAACTTTGTTGTTTTGCTTGATTAATTTGTTGAGGGAATCTTGTCATTATTGTCACCCACACCAGCCGTTAGGAAAGTTAGGATTGAGGTGGGGGCAGTTCAAGGTGTTTTATTTAACGTTTATTCTAGTGTTTGTTGTTGGTTAATTTTGTGTGATTAAGTCATCTATCTTATTATCTAGTAAATTAATCAGTGACAGTAGCAACTAAATACTCACCGACAACGACGACCAGTAGTTTGTTGGTGGTATCAGAAAAATAGTCAGGCTTCCCGATCCCCACTAAAATTATTGTTGTATAAAACTGTCGCCTGTCACGTTTTTCTAGTAAACATCTCTATTATAAAGGGGGGAAAAACTTTATTGTCATCTGGGTTGACATTACTACTTTGCCAATTTAACACAGAACTTTAGTGAAATATTTTGAACTAATATCAGGGTATTATAAAATAGAATATATGTACATTGTACATTTACAAATCCCATACATGAGTATAAATGATTATGTAAAATTTGGCTGGAACCTCTAAGAATTGAAATTACAATATCATGAAATAATATAGTTTTTAGTTTAGTCTTTGTGGTTCCGATCACCAGTGTGGCATTTGACTAACTAACACAAAATAGTTTTCACCATGTACTTGTTTCATAATAATTGTATTGATTTGATTCACATTGTTTACAGTTGGATCGGATCTCGGATGTGTGACTGAATGCGCGCTTACATGACGTCTATGTCAATTGGAACGTGATAATTAAACTCCTTAGGATACCTTACACTTAGAGACAGGCTGTTTGTATTGTAGAAAACCCACGTAATTTTGAAGAATATCTCAAGCTGTCAGATTCGCCCATCGATTCAAATATGCTGAAATTCATTCGAGGCAAGGGTTCTCATGTGTCTGCTGAAAGAATCAAAGTTCAGAAGGAATTATTCTCCCTTCGAAAGGTATAAAACACCGAGTTAAATTATTGTATTTTGACTCAATGAAAAGCGCAAAATACACATTATTTCAAACTTATTTGTCCTTATGTTTTTTAAAGACAATAACTCATGGGTTCCCGTCCAAACCAACAGCCCTAGGTTACAGTTCGCAATTAGGACTTTTAGCCGTTGCCACAAAATCGGGTGCTATCATTGTGTGAGTATTTTTTTGTTAATTTTTACATCATATACAATATAAAGTATTCCATTAGAAAGTTTCTCATTAGTGTTGTTAAAAACTTTTTTTATATTGTTTTTGCTTACACCATACTTTTCAAACTCCTCATTTACAATGGTTATTTATGACGAGTTGGCGAAAAGATTAGATATACATTAGATATATTGTAGATACTGTGAGAATGAATGCCATTTCCTGTATCCGTTATTAAATCGTAAAAAATATGCTGTGAACTACTAGCTGAAAGTGCACGTCATTTTAATTCTTTTCTATATAAACTATTTTATTGTAACAGAAGTAGAATGAGCTTTATTAATCGGATTTACTTTCGGAGTTCCCAGCTTCTACTTGCTGAGAAAATGATTATACCATATACTTGAAAGAATTAAGGGTACAGCAGTACACTCTTATCAATCGCACCCTGTTTTTTCTCCTTTCATTTGGGGGCAATAGTGTTGGGCAGCCTGGAGTTGAGTTTGCAGGTCAGCATCCACAGCAAGATGAATCTTCAGTTACCAAAATATTATTCGTACCGAAAAAGGTAAATTAAAATATTTCTATTATTTAACATAATGATTTGACTGAAAACCTTGTCCATTCCTAAATATTTATTATTACTATTAACTACTTTTGCCACAATTCATAAATTTTAATTTTAGTAACTCTTTCAATTTGAGATTTTTCATTGCCTAGGCTCGCATCATAACTCTCTGTGATGACAACTCTTTGCATTTGTGGAAGTTCTCTAATTCTAATTTGGAACTTGTCAAATCTTATTCTCTTGAAGGAAAGTAAGTCGTTATACACATTTTGTTACATTTCACAAAGCCAATAAATTAATGTAGGGGTAATGTATTTGCTTGTACATATATCTTATTTTGTATGTTTAATAGATTAAAGAAAATCTCGTCGGTAACTGTAAGGGAGGATTGTAAACAGGCTTATGTGGGTACAGAGGGCGGAAATATTTATACCCTCGATATTGACAAATTTGAGCTCAGTGACAAGATAATTTACCTTGATGTTGTGCTTCAAAAGTAAGTTGCTTTTGGAAAAATAACGTGTTTATGATATCGAGTGATACTATAACTTACAAACGTTACATAGTGGGCCAGAAAATTACAAAGTCAATCCTGGAGCTGTTGAGAGTATTCTGGAAGTTCCGAATGAAGCTAAATTGTTGATTGGTTACGAACGCGGTCTGATGGTACTTTGGGACATCGTTGGACAGAAAAATATTAAGGTAAAAGCTGGATAAATATGGTATCGCAAAGCAGTTATAATTTTTATTATTCTTTTACAATTTGTGAGGCTCCCGTTACATCCTAAATGTTCTTTAATATATTTTTATTTTGAAAAAGAATTTTGTATCCACACAACAACTAGAAGATTTGACATGGTTAGATGAAGATGATCATGAAGATGAGAATCAAAGACTATTTGCTTCCGCTCACAATGACGGATCTTATTATATTTGGGATTTGGAAAACAACGAAAAACCAGTTAAAGAAGCAACAACTCCATATGGACCTTATCCTTGTAAAAGAATAGGAAAAATTAGATTTTGGAAAGACGGAAATGAAGAATTGATGGTGGCTTTCAGTGGAGGTATGCCTCGGGCTGCATACGGTGACCATTTTACAGTGACCATTAAATCAGAAGGTACATTTACTCTTCTTCAAACAGCTTTTTTAATTTAGCCAAAACCTATTCAAGAAGCAAATACAAGGGGGGAAATCACTTTTATTTAGTGACAACTGTTACATGTTATATGTAATTGCTTTATAGACACAGTACTGAATGATAATTATTTAGTAGATACCTTCATGTGAAGTTTCATGTTTATTTCATCATATGAAATTGTTCTGTAGCTGCTTCCGAAGAACCACATGTTACTTTCGATTTGACATCTAAGGTTATAGACTTTGCTGTAATCAGAAGATCCATTAGTGAAGAGCAGGAGGGCACATCTAATGGTACAACTACACATTCTCCAATCGCATTGGTCATTCTAGCAGAGGAAGAAATGATCACAGTAGACTTGACCAGTGAGACCTGGCAGGTGTTTTTCCCTCAGCCGTACTTAAATTCCATTCATCCGTCCGCCGTCACTTGCTTTCACCAAGTTCCAGAAGTCTGCAGTGAAGTGTACAACGCATTGGTTAAAATTGGACTTGGCGGAGATTTCTCTAGAAGTGTAAATGAATTTTTACGTGCTTGCTAAGTTTGTTTTGAATGTTTTTTTAAAAGTTTGTCTTATATTCTTATATGTAGGAGTGGCCCATTACTGGAGGTAAATTAAGCACTCCACCAACGAGCACAACATCGAAAAAATCTAAAAGTGGCAATTTGAAGTCATTATTGATCACAGGGCATGAAGATGGCTCAGTTAGATTTTGGGACTCCACCACAACATGTTTAACGCTTTTGACAAAATTCAGCTCTTCCGTCCTTTTTACAACAAGTGAAGATTCAGAATTCGGAAACGAATCTACGCAGAACAGAGAAGATGACGAGGAAGAGTGGCCCCCTTTTAGAAAAGTGGGAACATTCGATCCATACTCTGACGATCCGCGTCTTGCTGTTAAGAAAATTGGATTCTGTAAAAAATCGGGAGTTTTAATTATTGGTGGCACTGCAGGACAAATAGTGGTGGTAAACTCTATGAAAAAGCTTGTATTGCAGGAAGAAGCAACAAAATTAGAGGTAATTGAACAGTATTAAAGACGGTTTATGCTGCCACACTTGATTAACTGCATTTTAGAATTTACAATGTTTTTTTATTTAACTTTTTCTATAAGGTGACAACCTGTAACATGGTGGCTGACAAAGACGGTTTTGTATGGAAGGGACATGATCCATTGGATTACAAGCCCAAAAATAATCCAAATATTGGTAATAGTGCGGGTGAAGATTCTTTCAATATCACAGCTCTTCTACAAATTCAGCCACCTGCTGCTGTAACGGCTCTAGCTGTTGAAGCTCCTTCCGGTGTTGTAGCTGTAGGAACAGCACACGGTGTTCTTCTTTTTGATTTCTTTCGTAAAAAGGTCGTCATGGTCAAATCAACTTTAAACCCTAACGGTACACTTTATTATTTAATATATACGAGACATTCTATTAAACAAGATTTTGTAATTATAATTTGATAATGTAATTTCCATGAATTTTTACACTCACTCAGATATAATGGCTGCTGGAGATACTCCTATTTCTCGAAGAAAGTCAATCAAAAAGTCTTTAAGAGAATCGTTCAGGCGACTAAGAAAGGGCCGATCGCAAAGAGCGGGTTCTAGTTCACCCATTAAGAGGTAGAGCTTCAATAGAATAGAGGATGAGTCCTTGCTGCCTCCAATTTCGCGTGGTTTTACTAATAATGTATTCTTTTTAGCCCTTCTTTGGCTACTGTGCAAAGTCCAGATGCTTCGATTCCAACGAAGCCAATGGAGCGAGCAATCGAAGCTCGAGGAGCAGATGATGCAATGTCTTCGATGGTTCGATCTGTTGCCTTTGCAAAAACTTACATTGTCAGCTGTAAGTTACAAATAAAACTTGACATTAAATAGATAAATTTTGGGTGCCGCCTTTGGAAATATAATTTGAATATACATACATTTTTAGTACAAACTACTACACCAACGTTGTGGGCAGGAACGAATGCAGGCACTGTGTACGTTTTCACTGTTAATGTGCCTGGGGGCGAAAGGAGGTCAAAAGAAGATGTGTCTTGTCAAATAGCCAAGGAAATACAGTTGAAACATAGGGCACCTGTTTTGTCAGTTATTCTTTTGGACTGTAATGCTTCCCCGATTGATGGATTTTCTCCGCAACATGATCACTTGGGACCCCATAAAGTACTTATTTGCAGTGAAGAGCAAATCAAGGTACGTGTGTTTGTTCATTACTACTTATCATTATTATCAAAGCTTCATTGTATACATAGTAATGTGTGCAAAGCATAAAATTTTTCACATAACATGTACAATATTACCTTATTTTATTTAACTTATTTTAAATTGTTTAACTACCCTAAGATGTTCACACTTCCTGCACTTCGCCCTTTTGGGAAACTGAAGTTGACAGCTCAAGAAGGTTCTCGAATTCGAAAAATTGCCGTGCAGACATTTGTGTCTACAGCAGACGAATCTTACGCAGAAAAGTGCGCATCTTGTCTGACGAATCAAGGAGATTTATACGTGATTACAGTGCCGGAACTCCGCAAGCAAATAATGTTTTCCCAATGCCTTAAACGGGAAGACATCACAGGAATTTCAAGTTTAACATTTAACGAAGTGGGAGAAGCCTTCTACCTTTTAAGTTCCAGCGAATTGCAAAGAATAAGTGTTTCAGCCAAAGTGACGACTCGTTCTGTTTGTACCGTTACTGGAGTAGACGGAAGGCAGGAAAGTAATCATGTGGAAGAAAACCACATTCAAGAAGTAAGATCTCCCTCCAGTGCAGCTGTGTCTGGTAGTTCCGGTTTGGGTGCAATTGATGATATTGCGAACGAAGTTGGAGATATTACAATTGATTCTGTTAGAGATCACACTACGAATGCGGCCACCACCATTAATACGTATGACTAATTAATCCTGGAAACGTAATTTATGTATCTGCTACCTCCGCTGCGCTATCTAACGAGTTCGATCTTGATTCCTTATCACATTATTTTATTAGAACTGTTGTGGAAGAGCGTTTGATTGACGGTGGAGCTCTCATTTCCCCCACACCTGGAGTGACGAACCAAATCAAAAGTGTCACTACAGTGACCACAACGACAGTTGTCAATTCCGTCCAAAGTGAGTTTGAATTCATGAATTCTACTTGTGAATTTAATACAAAAAATTTTCCGGCCCTTTTCTTCTACCTTACCACTCCAAATGGAATATAATTAATAATAAATCTATAATAAATATACAGCTTCAACAGCCAATCAGCAAGAATCTTCTTCGTCATCGGCTGCTGCTTCCACCAATGAAACGGGCAACACAAACACCACATCCTCAGCCTCCACAATAACGACATTAATTAGAGCACCACTAGCAGACATTGAAGACGAGAGAGGTCAAGAATTATAACGAAAACGTCAATGAAACCAAATAGAGAATAAGTAATCAGTCTGTTCATTCAGCTAATAGGGGTGCAAGTATGAATTTAAAAATGCAATTATCTATGTCCGATCCAGCACTTGCTTTTGTTAACGTTCATTTTTATGTCTCTTTGCCATCTGCATTTGCAATGGCAACCGACCAATTGACTTGAAAGCAAAATGTACTTGAAGATACGACAATGCAAACATGAAGTGCAGCAAGCTTTGCTTTAACTTGTTAAAATATTAAAATGGAGAGTGTTTAACTAATTTTAGATACAAGAGTAAAACGATATTGTAGTAGTCCGCTGTTGTCATACAAATAACTCATTGTGTAGCGGCAGTGAATTTTTATATTAATACTTAATACTATTTATTACGATGACTTAATGTAAAAGTTAGGGGTACAGGTACACAGTGCTGAATATAATTCATGGAACACAAACACCTAATACAATTAGAAGTACGTGGTACGGCTTAGTACATATACTTAAGATCGTATTCACATTACAGAGTGTTATTTGTAGTCTTGGATCAATTATGCTAGAATGAAGTAGCCACCTATGTTATAATTTACTTACCTTTGTATTCTAATGTACTTACTATTCGTGCGGATTGAAAGGATTCTCTCATGTTATCCTATAATATAATATTAGCATTTATTGTTTTCATTCATTTTAATATTGCTGAGAATTACAATCACTGAACAGTGCGTCAGCCGGTGCTGTTGATGCCATGTGTCACTACTACTTACAATAGCTTTTTGATAACTTTCTACTGTTCCTACACACTTTTTACTTTACTGAATTAGTACTTGATGTACATTACTAGTTCATAGTGTAACGGTAGTTAGATTGTTCTTTGTTGATTTTTCGTATTTGTAATGTTTAATGTGCAAGTGGTACTATTACAAGAATTGCAGCAAACTTGAGGTTTCTCAGATAGTTTGTCCGTGTACAACTGCACGTAGATTAATGATTTCACGGAGCTGTGTCTATTAAGAGCTATCAATGCTTAACCCTAAAATTATCATTTAATGCAGCTGCAAGGTTACATTGTGAAACGTTGCCTGTATCATTAAGTGCTCTCAAACCGCAGCCGTAGCTTTTAAAATATGCACGAAAGTAATAATGTAGGTAACTAATATTAAGATATTTCTGTATTTGCGATGATCAGCCACTAAAATCCCTAAAATATAATCTAGGTTAAATCGAGTAACTTACTCGGCAGACTGTATAGGGACATTCGGGAATCCCCATTAATTAGGAAACGGAAACGATTAAATTTTGGACAGATCATATGTTTTAATATAACATTTACAATAACGTCACATTACTTTTTTTTTACAAAAACCAATTCACTGATTAACAATTTTTAATCATCCATAGTTAGCGGTACTGAATAATGTCAGATTCATATTCTTGCGCTATTATTTATTCGATTTTGTCTCTCTCTTACCTAGACTAGACTTTTATAAGATAACCATTCATTTCATTCCCCACTTTTATTCGTGTTTTATTGGTATTCGGTGACTGGTGAATAATAAAGTTTTGCAGCAAAAATTGGTTGTCGTGTTGTGTTCCATTGGGCCTTACATAATATATCTTAATTTGTCGAACTACTTTTACCCAGTTTTACCATATTGTAACATCGGGCCATTACCCTCATGTGGTAGAGTCATTTTCTTTGTTTATAGTTGCCTTTTTGTCACTAATAATAAGTAAAGAAAATAGCATGACAAAATTAATTGTAGAGACGCAACTTTATGGCCTTGGCAAAATCTTTGCAGTCCGCATTCGACAGAAGGTGGAAAATTCTCTAAAAAGGTTGTTGTTAGATTAGAAAAGGATTGGTGTTTTGCACAATTGTTGCCTTGGCCCTAAGAATTTGGTCAAGTTGCATTTGTTAATGCTGCTAAAATTCGTATTTGAAATATTGTATCACGGCACAACAAATGCAGGCTTCCAAATTAACAGGCTTAAAATTAAGAAAATTAAAATAGTCTTATGATAAACTTGTTGTGATTAAATAATCTGTTACAAAGGATCCGGCTTATAATACCAGGAATCGGTTATTCACCGATTTTGTTTACTTACATTACAGGGGTATTTTGCGTCGACGATTCTTTGGGAATGAATATGAAGTCATGAAGCCCTTGAATCAGGCCAATTAGTGGTAGTCTCCTTTCCACTCTGCAAACACATATTTGGTACTTTTAGAGGGTACTTATCCCATTCATGATTTATAGGACTTTCCGAAATGCTGTTGCCCGCCAACGAAAAAGTAAAATCCAAATGACAAATATTTGAAGATTTCCCAGTCTCGGCTTCAAGTCCTTGTATGTCTTATCCTGGTATCGCGGATACCGGGAAGGAAGGGGGACATTCGGTATTGTGCGCTGCTTCCATCCGGGAACACGAGCCCACCAGGCCAGCGCATTATTGCTGCCGCTGCCTCCGAGAGGATGAGCCCGCTGGGCACAAACTGAATACGAAATTAGACCAATTGCGTTGAATGGGTATGCTCTGGTGGCAGCTCATGAAGGTCATGTTACTAATATAGTTATTGCATATAAGGTTTGCCTGGCAGCGTCAAACTTTTTGGTCGTGGTATTTTGCTCCCACTTTACACTGATCATGATCACTGTATTTGAGTTTCTACACACACCCTTCTAAACTTCTTTTAGGCCTCCACATTAACCTTTGGAAAGGGTCAAAACGGTACCACCCACCGGGGGTCAATTTTCTGGAGTAAGGTGGAAGGGCCTAACCTAGGCGCAGTTCATAACGTACAAATTAGTTGGTTAAGTCTTTTCCATCCCCGTTTTCAATTTAAGAAAAAGGATTTATTTGTGAGATCTAAGATGTACTTGTTCTTTTCTGAAATTGACATTTACACGATTTTTCTACGCTTTAATTGTCCTGAAGATGTTCACCGGGGTGGACGAAATATTGACTGAATAAATAAATGTTGAAAAATGTCATTCCCAGATCTCACAAATAAATCGTTTTTCTTAAACCTACAAATTCTGAAATTTGGTTAGGCTGGGTGAAGACTACAAAATTATGTAGGTAAATAAAATCGATAAATAACCAGGCTAGAGTCCAGCCGCTGGACCCTCTAGAATGGGGTGACGCAATCGGAAATACTCATTTTTTTAATATTTTTAAAATTAATAATAGCTTGATGACAGCACTAATTATTCGATATATTCTGCCAAGAAAACATTTTGCCCCATCAATCAGCTACAAGAACTAGTGGTATATTTTTTTGTTTTTTTCCTTTACTGAATTGAATTCAATTACTTCATTCAGTTGTCCGTATACATTGAATACATAAAGGTATTTTGCTCAAAGTACAAAATCAGTAAATCATACATTGATCTTTCCCCGATGGCAACATAATTAGAACGTTCTATGTGATCATGAATTTGTGTATCCCCAGTAGATTTTGTTTCTGTGTTGAAGTTACGATTACTCAGTCTGACGCATAAGCAATTTTTGTATTTATCAAGTATTGATTTGATATTTTATTCTGCATTTAGACTTCCCGATGACTTAATACTCTTACTAACTAATTTTGGATACAACTAAGACTTTATACGCATGGTTTGCATAATAAGACAAGTTTTCAATCAAAACCCCAACATTGATAGAAAATGTTTTCCTAGAATGGATGAATCAATAATATTTTTGCACAATTGCACTTCGATGAATCGGAATCGGAGTCATGAGTCATCTCTACAAGCATATAAGTGCAGAACTTACAAAACTTTCATAGTAGGTACAGAAATCGAACTCTTTACATGAATGACTTTTTTTGTAATAGACAGGGATTTCAGTATTTCAGCTATAAGGAAGATTAGGCGTAAAAATAGTTTATCAAAATAGTTTCATTAATTTACACCAAACCTTATTACCTCAAACTTCGCAAACAAACATGAATACAACGAGCGTAATTAGGGTGGGCGAATGCACTTACGTGGTCGTTAATTCTCTCGGAACAATATTCTATTTGATTGTTTTAGCTATCTATTCACTTCAATGGAAGACCATGAATTTGCATGGTTTCACTATTTTTTCTTTCATTTTTTCACAGTTTCTCGCATACATTTTTGGAACAATCGGAGGATTTTACATGATCTTCCAGAGGGAACAAAGTCTCATGACAAATTCTTGTCGAATCATTGGTAAGCTCAATGTTAATGAGTGCGCAGAAATTTACAATTATTCCGCAATGCTTTTATATGATTTCTAGACAACATATTCCAACCATCCATATATATATATATATATATATATATTTAAAATTGTATTATTTTAATGAATTGAATTTTTATCCTCTAATTTCAGTAGAATTTTTGCGTTATAGGTATTTTGACACATTGCGCCATTCTTTGCACATTTGCGTGGCTGTCTGTTATTAACGTTGACATTTGGTGGTCATTCCGGTATATTAATCTCATATTTTTATTTCTTTAAAGACAACTACTAAATAAATCTTGTGTTTTGTTTTTGCCACATTCCTTGTGCCAGGAACCTGCAAAATCCAATTGACAAAAGCAACCGGGGCAGAAAGTACATTTTATATTTCACATTTTGCGTTTTATTTTCAACTGTCATTGTGCTAACGGGTGTTGTTTTGCAAGGATACATGGGGTAAAATTTAAAAATTTGTTGTCAAGTTTTCCCCAAATATTGTGTAGACTTTCAAACTAAAAATTATATTACTGAAAGTGATGGGATTGTCGTTCCGAATTATGGAGAGAGAAGCTGTTTTCTCTCATCACAAGCTCTTCTACCATATCTGTACGGCCCTGCATCTGTCCTTTTGTTTTTGAATATCTGCTTCTTTTCGATGACATGCTTTAATTTGTGGAGGCACAAAAAAGACACTGTACTTGCTGTTGACACCAACCACAGAGACTCGTACGTATTAAATTTTTTATTAATGCTGCTAATTAAGGGTTCTATACCGGGGTCGTAACCACCTGCGGACATTGTCCCCCAGAAAATTGTAGCGATTTGTCAGGAATTACCACTACAGTCCCCCCTTCGCACAATTGATTTTCACAATTAATTTACGGCGCCGTAAATTTGGCCAGATATATTCAATGTTTAGCATTGTAAATATCTGGAGAAAAAGATCTGTAAATGCAACGGCGACTTTTTTTACGGTACTACATAGATCTGAACTCTTATTAAATACCTAATCAAAGATACCGTCTCCGTCGAGGGGCGGAAGGGTTTTGAATACGCACAGCCTAACCAGCCTATGCTTAGATAATTAATATGTATGTACTTTTATTTTCGGTTTTCGTGGTTGTAATATTTGACCGTACCAGAATAATTCTGTTCGTGAAACTATTTATGATTATGGGAGTGCCAATGATAATAGCCAAGCTGCCGAATTTATTCGGAGTTCCCTGGTTGAGGGAGCTGACAAAACTAGTATATGCATTGCAAGCATTCTCTCTTCTGTTACTATTTGTCTTCAAACACATTGAATTAATCAAAAATGTAATTCGCAAAGTAAGATGTGGGTGGATGTGTAATTAATATATGTAAATATTTAAACAGTACTATCATTTTATTTTTGAAATTGTAAAATGTGTGTAGTACTACATGGTTTAAAGAGCCCACCCACTTCATTAGTTTCCCATAACCGCGAAATTTCTTATTTTCCCCTTACCATTTACAATTTTTCGTTTTCCCAACCCTGTATTTAAACCCTGCGTGTACTCACAATCAGTACTCTCACTCTCACTCGATTAACATTTGTGCAGGGCCTTTTAATTAGCAACTAAATCAATTAATTAGTAATTCGCCATTTCATTTGAAAATCAATTAATTCTTAAATAGCAATTACTTTGATCCAGCTAACTAGGATTAATTTTCAATTAGAACTAGTTGTGGCTTAGCTAATTCAATTTCAATTAGCATCACTAATTGAATTTCAATTAGCAATTGCTAATTACTAATTGAAATTTCTTCAATTACTTTCGCTAACACAGGAATATTGATAGTACGCAAGTCAGATTGACGCAGAAATTCTGCGCTTTAGTACGTTGAAGCGTTAGGTGATAACGCCGAAGAAATTTCAAATATTTCATACTCGAAAGTGAAAAATTCAACGGTTTCCAGAAGTAATTTCTAATTGATACCTAATTGAATTCAATTAGTAATTAGCAATTCGCTTCGCCAATTAATTTAATTATATTTCAATTAGCGTTCACCAGGAATCCAATGAATTCTTAATTAGCCATTACTTTTATCTGGCTAATTAAAACTAATTGGCAATTAGCAATAAGTTCAAAATTGCTAGTTGAAATTAATTGCCAATTAGTTCAAAATTGGTAACGAATTAGCAATTGAATTAGATAACTAATTAATTATTAAGACCCTGCATTTGTGTAGGTACTTCATGTGGTGTCGTATTCGTATTTAAATCCACTAACTTGTACATAAATATGTTAACAAAAAATGCTGTATTCCAATTCTATGCATTCACCGAAAAGCCTGCTATGTGTACTGTGTTTGATGCCGTGTACCTGGAGATTGTGGACATAGAGTAATTGTGACAAATTGTGACCATGCAATCTTTAAAATTAAATTAGATAATAAATGCCCTGAAAAGTGGAGCAACTCATATGACCATTTTAAACTGTTAGGCGTTAATAGAAATTGCACCTCTTTTAGAATGGCATGGAATTAATGTCGCATTAAAAATAAGGAATCTGTATTAAAACGAATGAAGATTTAATTAAGTTCACCTGCATTACAAAATAAATGAAGGCCGCTTTAGAATAAAGGAAGCCCGCATTGACGAATTGAATTATTAAGGAAAACTGCATTAGTATAAAGTATTTGCACTATCGAATATACATTCATATGCAAATTAACCACTACAAGCGATTGGAAACTCTTAGACGGTGTAACTGTCTGTATCCAAGCAACGTAGTGCTGGATCACAGACGGTAATCGTTGTATTTAAATTTTATACTCCTGTAATTTGAAATTTTGAGGGCTTTTCAGGTGTTGCGTTGCACAAAAATTCAGTCGTGTGAAACTGCTAAAAATAAAAAATACTCAAAAACGAACTTTGAATGGCTTTAATGTAGACACAAACAAAT
>JABASC010003668.1:0-13560 GCA_019776185.1 Plutomurus gul
GTACTCGCGCCTTTTAGAGCCAAAATTTCTAATTTTCCCAATTTCCCACCTGTGAGACTACTTGCACAATTTCTCACTTTCCCAAATTTCCCACGGGGATTTCCCACCCGGGAAATTTCCCCTTTAAACCCTGTCAATATGAATATTAAATAAAATTGTTATTAATTAGGTTGGGGAATGGAAAATTTGTACACGTCAACGAAGGATTCACTTTTTTTTAAATAAATAAATTTATTTTTGTAGAATAGTTTTATATTTTTAATGGTTTTAAAAATAAATTATTTCGCTTTCCAAACTTTGACAAATTTGTTCTTCGTCCTTGTTTTCCTGGAAGAATATTTTCAGCAGGTGCGGCGCGCAAAATTCTTTGAGATAATCATCGCACTCGTTTCCATCTTGGTTTTTGATGGTCTGCGGCTGCAGGTCGTACTGTAAATCTATGACGTCCCTTTCAAACTTGGCGATCGCCTTTTGGAAATGCGTTTTCAATCTGAGAAGATCGTTTCGCAATTCGATGGACGTTTGCTGAATATCGAATACTTTCTTGTCGAAAGCATTCATTCGTTGTTTAATGTTCAGAAGGCGGTCTAACTTTTTGAATTTTCTCTGAATTTCTTTGGCTGAAATTTCCTTTAGCTGCATTTTGATATAGATAACATCAATGCTAATCAGAAAGAGATTCAACTATTATGTAATACGTATAATATAAAAATCAATTAATTATTTAAAATTAATTCTATAAACGAATTCTAAATAAATAAATAAATTCTTCCAAATGATTCTTGTTTAATAAATTATTTATCAAATGAATTCTTAATTAATAAAATTAAGTAAATTAATGCCACCACTAAAAGATAAAAGAATAAAAAGAATTGTTAACTTATGTTAATAAATAAAGTACAGCAAATATTTTAATTACCTTTTAAAACTGCTATGGTTCTATTTGTACACAATTTACGATGAGGATCTCCGAACAATTGAAATTTCAGACTTTCAACAGAATTTCCTGTATGACACTTTAATTCCAAATAACAGAGTGTTGCATATAAGCTATTATCGCGGGTATGGTTTACGTATAGCCAATGGATGAATGAACAAGTTTGGGTTTGTTGTACACGTAAGTAAATAATTCACTCGGAGCCTCAGGTGAATGTAAATTATGGAAGTAGTATGCAAGTGGAAGGACTTGATCCGGAATTAGATTAACACAAAGGGACAAATGGGTCGTTTGTATATATTTATATCTCCGAATATAGGACACTGTACTTATTCCTGCAAGCATTTATTTAATAATAAAATTCATTATAGAAAAGGTATGGAGAACAGGTGGCTTTGTCCTTTGTGAACGGAAGCGGAACAATTGACACAAATATTTATTCTTTCCTACTCAGAAATCCTTTAAGTAACTCATTTGACCTTATTCACCGCTAATCCTCCTTTAGATCTTATCGTATCTTCCTGCAAGTTCAAATTTAGGAAAAACTGCTTCTGTGATTTTAGCCAAATCCGATGGGATTGTTCATCTTGTAAAAATGAATTATAAAAGCTGAATATTTACCAATTTATCTATGAAAATGTTGAACTCTGTCGTTCTTCCGAAGAGTAGAGGCACGTTGAAACAAAGAAAGTCCAATGAATTCTGCTAGCAATTCTCCGCTCCTGCTCCTGGTATTAATATTTTTATTTCGATGTATCAAATGATTGTTGTGAGACATCTGAGAAGTCGGATGTCTACTATTATTTAACATTTGTTTACAGATATTCTCAATTCATTTTAAATTTTGAAAGTGGTCAAAGTCAGCTGTTAAATCCTTTTTCCGTAATTAATGATTTAATAAACTTGTCTGTAAAAGGAATAATACCCAAATACTTTTGCTCAAACATTATTTCCGCATTATATTTTCCTATAAGTAATTGTTATTCAAGGATTCGAATCTCTGCCATCAACTGCAATGTTGTGAAACGATTCTTGAATACACAGCCAATAAATTATAAACGCGGCAAATTTTAAATCATTGTCATTGTTACATATTATTGCATTATTACAATATCAGTAAACTATTATTACATTGTAAAATATTCAAGTAGATTACGAGAGAAGTCATAAAAATAAAGTCGGCAATTTTCCCGCCGCATTTTCCTATTCTCCAACGTTATTTTCAAGTGATTTTCGATGTTGACAAGGGAATAATACATACGATTCGATGTTGCATCTTGTTTTAATTTTTAATTTCTAAAATCTGAGAAATATTTTACATTCGTTTAAAAACAGAACTGTGACACTTTTCAATGAAAGAATACAATCCAATGCTTCCCTCGAAGCATTACATAATCAGATTGATTCATTTGCCAGCGGAGAATTTATTAGAATCGGAAGACCACGGATACGGCCCAATGACTGTCAGCAGCAGCGATAGATTTTTGGGAGGTGCTAATCGTTCCTCTCGAAGAGGATTTAGGAATCTCAGTGTCGCAACATTCCCTACAGTTCCCCCGATTGCTTTTCGCCGCCAGCAACAATACCTGGCCACGATGATGACCTCCAATGCCGAAGTAACGAATCACTTAGTTCCTAGGAGCGTGTCAGATCCTGGTCCGAAAACTCGTAGGGGAGGAGCTAGTGGTACACAGTCTCAAGTCAAGCCCTATTCACCAAAGGCCATGGCGATAGCCTCAAACAAACATCACGGAAAACAAGGGAAACATTTTAAACTTCCCCCCGATTACATTTGGTGTACTGAAAGGGACAGAAACAGATACAGGAAGATGTTGCAAATTACCAATTCTTTCGTTAAGGTAATTAAATAGCACTTTTTCTATCTTGGAACATTGGAGGAACGTGATTTACGTAAAATATATATACGGAGGACGCAGGGGCGTACCCACCCTATGGGCACGCCCCTCCAAAATAAAAAATAACGTGGAATTGGAAGGATCCAGAAGTAGGAGCGCGGTGTGGCTAAATTAACATAAATAGGATACTCGCCTGGTAGTTGAAGCTCCCCCCAGAATTTTTAAAGTATCCTCCCCTTTCAATGTATTCGAGCTCTGCCCATTTTTCTACGTTAATGTCCTCCGGACTGGTTATGCCACTGGGGATGATTATTTGCAATGGCCCAACCTCCGAATACGCCTCTATACTATTAATCATAATATTGAAATAGAGGTGTTTTATATGTTGTATGTATTTTATAGATTGAGACAGATAAACAAGTTGTGGAATGCTGGAGAAAACTTTCTCCTGCTTGTTTGCTGTACATGGTAAGCAGCACTGTTATTACCAGTAAATCATAATTATCAGTTCTTAATCTTTCACGAATTTTATTATTAGGTTCATGTGTTGATGGTGTGGATTGTTGTTGGTATGTTTGTTGTGGGTTACCCCCAAGGCTTCGCCAACGACCTTTTGACCCTGGTAACTCTTGGTCCTGGATTCACTGTGCTCAACATCCTCAGCGGATGCAGTTTCATTTCCTCTGCTGCCGGACTCGCATTGACAATAGTCACTCAGCAATTTGCACCACGATTCGGAAAACGGTGGATTCTGGTAAAATTATAAATTCATCAGAAATTCGTGAATTGAAATGTTGTGACAGTGTTATTATATTAACTACCATGGATGGACAAATTACATTAAATTTAAATTACATAAACGTGATATTTCAGGGATATTAAATTACAATTGTAATTTCGAACTTTCAGTTTAATTAGTAATTTAGAGTCACGTAATTTGGCCTTCTAATTCTCACATTGTACTTATTCTTTCCCATAATTTAGATTTACGTGATGTCATTTCTTGCTGTGCTATGTAATATTTATGGCGCATGCTTCGTTCTTGGGGGCTCCGTTTTCATCGCTGACCAACTGGACTCACTGATGATCAAGGAAATGCAACTGAACGGTTTCAACTCGACAAAATGGCAAACGTCGCAGTCGATGGTAATTTCAATTCAAATTTTAAAAAATGGTGCGTGAATCAATGAATGAATTATTACTACAATTTTTTGTACTAGTTTATGTGCTGTGGGTTGACGAGTTACGCTTCGTGGGATATGTACCGTGACGAGGGCGTGCCAATAAAATTCTACCCACAAAGTTGCTGCAACCCATCCAAATCATTATGTCATGACCATCCCACGGCAGAGGAAGTGCACACGGACAACGTGTGCCTTGATAAAGAGGTGCTTGTCTTCAGAGCCAGCTGCTACGTCATCTTCTGCCTCTTGGGTTCTTTGATTTATATCAGCGTAAGCGTACACCCTTTCAGGGGAAATTTAACATGGTTAAGATAGGCAGAGTAGGGTAAAGGTCAAAGGAGGAGTTACATTAACATGAGTAATTTTGGAAGGGAGTGGTAAAGTAAGAGCCACAGTAAAAGGACGTGGTAAACTAATAGCCACCTTAACCTGGGGAATTGTGGAAAATCCGGGCAAAGTAAGAGCTACCTTAACATGGTTAAAATACGAACCCCCTTAGACCCGTTCTTGCAACCAGTGGAATATTCCACAAATGTAATTATAAGTTATTCCATGTAAAGATATTTAAACGCTGCACAATTGACTCACATTCTGTGGAACTTCTTTTATAGGGATTTGTGTGCTTCTACTCCTTCAAGCTTCATTGTCGCTATCGGTATTCCTTTTATAATTTTGAACTCATTGTTAACAAACCGATAGAGAAAAATTTTATTCATGAAATTGAATATGTTTAATTTGATCGAAATGATTGTGTATTTAATTATTATTTGAAGGTGGTTGCTGGAGAACAAATATGCAAAGTTTTTCTTGAATAAAAGTGCAAAGGAGAATCCACCTGCTCGTAATGATTTGAAGGATTTGAGGAAACAAGCCCAGGAGCCATCTCTTCAAAGGTCACAGCAGCTCCATATTCAAATCCAACATTTTTTGCATTATTAAAATATTGAAATTTGTGTTACTTAATTTTTTGCAGCTGCCCCTGGTAGAAATCATTCCAAGAATTGCGTTAAGGGGATATTGGGGGACACAATTTTCAGTTATATGGTGGGAAATGGGTTGCTTTAGGCTTCATGGTTCATGGAATACCTCTGAGGGTTGGTATGTATAGTATAAATGGCATTCGTATGAGGTGACAGGGAATGGGTGGGTAGTATATAGTATTCCAGTAAAGTGCAGCAGTATAAAGTGCCACAAACAATTATTGTGTAAGACCTGTAAGAATTTTCATCCATTTTCTCGAAAGTTAAAAATTAATTCAGCCAAATGTGGATGTGCTAAATGTCGTGGCCAATTGCTGTGATCTTTTTCTAGCGACTTCCATAATAATTATTAATCTAATTAAAAATAATGTTAAAAAAATGTTAGTGTGGACACATCTAAAATTAGCAAATCTACTGCCATTTTCACATTCTTACTGCTATTACATTGAAAGTCATGAATCTTTCAGCCAGATTTAGTCTAAAATACAGTTAAAATAAACACTCTCAAAATAAATGCTCAACCGAAGAGATTGCAAAGCCAAAGTAAAAAAAGTTGGTTGTCCAATACCCAAGGATTGTGATTTGGTCGGAGTTGAGTGTTTTATCAGTTAATTGTTACATAAGAGATAACGTAAGATGATAATAGTAACACTGATCATCAGTGGAGTGCCTTTAGGGTGCGGTTCAGCCGGCGTCATCCCTGGGGCCTAATAAATGTAGGTTAGACAGTTGCTATAAATACTTTTAACGTTTTATTAGAAGTGTTTCCGATTATTGTAATGTCCACAGTGCCCCAGAGATGAGTCGGGTAACCGAAAAGCATTGATCAGGCTTTGAAATGGTAAAAACGGTCGGGCTCGGGCCCTCAAAAATTCGGTTTTGGATGGGTCGGGTTTTCAAAAGTGCTGCCCGAACTCACCTCTACTGAGTACTCAGATTATAGTTACGCCACTGCTCCCGTTGCTTCATGAACTGCATCCAATGTTCATATTCCGATTTATTCCACCATACAATTATTATTGAGTAACTTACATACATTCTTCTGACAGTTGTATTTATTTATAAAAACATCTAAAACGTGTACAAGACTTTCCCAGTGTAAATATGGAAAAACATGGAATAATTCCTGATTTGATTGACAAAGTTCCTCCATTGGTTCTCTCCGTGCATTACAATGCAGAAAAAGTCCATCTAGGGAATGAGCTGACGCCAACTCAAGTAAAAAATCCTCCGACAGTCTCCTGGCCAGCTGACCCCGCTAAATTCTACACTCTCTGTCTAACCGGTATGTGAAAGTATAAAATTAAATTGGGAACTGATTTAAAAACTTAAATATGAAATTAAATGTAGGAATTACAACAATTTTTTTAATTTTTGTACATTATTTAATAATAAAGTGATATTTTTGGGAAGACATAAGATTTTACGGATTATTTTCTGTTTTTTTCAGATCCTGATGCGCCGACACGAGCCAACCCGATTTTTAGGGAATTTCACCATTGGCTGGTGGGGAATATTCCGGGGAATAAGGTGAGTGAAGGTGAAACACTTTCAGAGTACATTTGCTCCGCTCCGGGTCAAGACACCGGCCTGCATCGCTACACCTTTCTCGTTTACGAACAGTCGGGAAAGATGGAATTCGACGAGACGCGACTGAAAAGCACAAGTGCTCAGAATCGGCGCGAATTCTCCATTCGAAAATTTGCAGAAAAATATAAACTGGGCGATGCGATAGCGTGCAATTTCTACCAGGCTCAATGGGATGATTACGTTCCCATGGTTAGGGAGCAGCTCGGACTTAAATAAATCTTTTAAGTAAATTGTCAATTTAAAAATAAATTAGATTCAATAAATAACAGGAAAAATTCGTAATGGTAGCTATCTGCATAGACGGCCTAATTACAAATTACACTGAAAGTTGAAATTACAATTGTAATTAATTAAATAGGTGCACATTTCCCTAAAATTACACAAATGTGGTTTAATTATAGATTTTTGACCATCTATGGTTATTGAAGACATAAACAAACCATACTAAATATAGAAAGTAAAAATGTTTCTCCAAAGTAGAATTTGAGCTGTTTTGCTGATACATTGGCAAAGCTGAGCAACCGTCAGACAACAAGTCGCCACAATATTAATAAGTCCTTCCTTTTATTCAGTTAAAAATTAATAATAATTAAAGTCGATTGAATCAGAGCCAATTAAAAACTGGGTTTATTATTGAATGGTGGATTTCTGATTAGGTATAATTTTATCACTGCACGTTTATTTGCTAAATTTTGGATCGATTCCTGCCTCCATAATGTCAGCAAGTTTTCTTTGCACTTTTGCATGGAAAATTCTGCAAATTATTTTAAAATCAGATAAATTATTTTCTCTTTTATAATACATACATGAGGCTTATTGTTTGATGAATAAATCATACTTGGCATAAGAAGCGAGGAATTCGATGATAGGAGGACAATAAATGTACTCTACATTTCTTCTCATGCCATCCACTAATTTTTCAGCTACGTAAGTTGGTTCAATCACCGGTAACAATGAGGAAAATCTGTCAAATCAAAAAACATTAATATGACGCCGATTTACAGGCACGGGCAAAAATTTGTTTTGAAGTACAAATTACAAAATAGATTAATAATTATGCCTTGAACAAATATTAACATCGTGCAAGGAGCTATTTGGTAAATATATTTAAAAATTTAAAAGAATTTTCAAATACAAATTCGCAAAATACAAAATACTGCGAAATTAAACTATTTTTTAAAATTCAATTTAATTTTGCACAATTTTGTATTTTAAAAAATACTTTTGTATCTAGACCAAATTCTAATTTCAAACTACAAATACGCAAAACATACATTTTGCCCATCTATGAATTTTTAATATGTACTTATAGAATGTAAAAAATGAATCAACTTACCTGGGTTTGCACTCGGCTACGTTATTAAGCAATCCTGTGTTAACGCAGTAGGGATAGACGGTGGTGAATTTAATATCTGGTTTATCTGGATGATGTCTCATTTCATCTTTTAAAGCCTCTAGATAACCTTGCACTGCATGCTTTGTTCCACAATACGGTACGATATTTTTGGTGCCGGTAATTCCCGCGGCTGAGCATAATGTGACAATATGGCCGGATCCCTTCTCAATCATCTGCGGAAGAAACTCGCGCAAAATCCAAAAATGGGCAAACACATTCACTTTGAACACTTGTTCGATGCTCTTCGGATTTGTACTCAAGAGGGGGGCACAGGGCATGATCCCTGCGTTGTTTATCACAATTGTAACATCCCCAACTTCTCGCATTACCTGGCAAATTCGAAATTTAAATCTTTTTTAGGACACTTATTAATTCTTTTGTAAATTATAGAAATATTTGGGGGGGGGCAGAACAACCACGCTATCCAGGGGGGGGGGCAGAACAACCACGCTATCCCAAACGTCCCCTGCATATTTTTGTTGTCAAAGTCCTTCACTCACTTTCGCTGCAACAGACTCTACTTGAGATCTTTCAGTGACGTCAATTTCATAAGCAAAAGCTTTGGCGCCGACTTCTTTTAATTCTTTCAGAGTTTTTTCATTGTCCCTTTTGTGTATGTCCCATAAAACTATAAAAAATCATTGAAATATTAACCAATTGAAAATTACATGTACTGAAATTGGCAACCATTCAAAATTACCAAAAAATTACATTCATTTTTTTATAAAATGAAATTTCTGCTGCAAAAATTAAATAAATCTGTGATCATTTGTCGTGTAGTAATTATACATTAATTATATTCAAAAATTAACATTTAAAGTATAAATTTGTAATTATAAAAATAATTGAATTTTAAAGTGAAATGATTAAATTCCTTACCCAGTGTGGCTCCGGTGCTGGACAATTTTCTACATATTTCCCGTCCAATTCCATTCCCCGAACCGGTTATCTGCAATTTAAAAAAAATCCCTTCATACAATATAATTTCTTATTTAAAAATTTCTACTTATTATTGTTTTTACCAAAATAATTTCCCCGATTAGGGATTTTGGAACATGTGGCACAAAGAATCTATAAATGGATTCAATTTGAACAAACAAGGCGTAAATGAGCAGCCAGAGGACATCCCCGACAACTCTCAGGTATAAAAATAAATCCACGAATATCTGAACAGCGTTCATTTCTTCAGCAGTCACTTAAATTTCACGTACACGTGTCTTTACTTTAAAAAGTGTTCTCCAATTGAATAATAAAAAAATGAAAGAGTTGCACAAGAATTTTATTTTGTCGCTGAGACGAGGATGACCGAATATAATGATGAAGGAAAAATTGCGCAAACGAATATACAGTCCAGCAGAAAACTGTCGAGTGCAATATTCCTGATTTCGAGATCAGAGTTCTAACCTTTATATGTACGAGGGGTGTGTATCCATGTATCTCTCTGTATAGACTCTATAATCATTTGCATTCGACTGTCATTCATTGTTTGTCATATCTTTAGTTATTTGAACTCTATCTCTGTGCAGTGGCGTATCCAGAATGGATACCCAGGAGGGTCATGACTGGGGACACAGCTCGTCTTCCTCTTATCGACTTTTCTCCTGCCCGATTTTTTATTTCCTTTGTTAATTCTTAAAAATTATGCCCCTCCCCCATAAATACGCCCTTGTCTCAGTCTCCGTGTCATCCATCGGCTGCTGCTGCATAATTGAACTAGTTGAGTACAGTACAGTTCATTCGTACAGTTCAAAGGATCAAAGTTCCTCTCTCACTCTGTGGACTTCACGTAATAATACCAATAATCGAATAGATAATATTATGTCATATATGCTAGCTCACTGTCAGCTCAAACAGACGACGGAATAAGACGCAGCATGTGATTGTGCGCAAAAGCTTTACTACTGACTTTGTCCTTTTATTAAAATTTCAAATGTTCTGTTTCATGCAAACAGTGAAGAATATTTTTAGATTTGAAAATATGGATTTTCTTCCTGAGAGTTCTCGGTATTTGTGCAGATACGTGAGACGTCATTGGGAAAGGCGGGTAATTTCAAATAGAATTCCTTGATTAGCGCCATGGCATGTAATTTCTCTTTGCGCAGATAAGTGCCAAGCAAAAGTCCATCGAGGTTTTTCAACAGGTTACGGCAAATGTTCGTTTGCAATTTGAAAAAGTCCATGACACTTTCAGTGGCCGCGATGATATCCTTAGTCTCCGCCTCCAATCGACCGATTTGAGAAGTGACCATTGGTTTAACGGTTGGAAGGAAATAATTAACGTCGTCGTTGACAATCGACCGAATTTCGTCATAGTATCGCTTCATGAATGATTTCTTTGTGGAATTTTCCGGATTCTTGCTTTTCGGATCGAATTCTAGATTCCTGTAAGCAGTCTCCAATTTCTGTATGGATTTTTGCACCAGCGAGTGCACCTCGTGCAGAAACATTTGCAAAAGTTCAACTTTCGTCTCGTATTTTAGCAAACTGAAGTGAATTTGATTGCCCAGCATTTTTTTCAAAAGGAGGCCATGCTCACCCCATCGCACGATTCGATCATTCGGTCTCAGTACCGGAAGCACCTAACAAAAGAGGAAACATTGATATTTAAGGATGGGCTCGCCCCTCCCCCAATTCGTAAACTCTCGTTATTTTTAAACATCTTGGGGGTGTCGCCAATTTTATTCCTATTCAGCCTAATAAGTTAACCCCAGCCTGTTCCACTACAGAAAATCTTGCACTTGTTATTTTTTTTTTAAATAGATTACAGGGGGCAATTTCTTTTGCCGTGGCTACTCCCCTGTTCCACATCTACTAACCTTAACTGGCCTGTACTGTGGCAATCTTCGCTGTCGTATTGGAATTGGCGGCTGATTGCTGTTTGGTGATTTTTTATTCGTATTTCCCGCTTGTCTTTGTCCAAAGTCGTTTTTCAAGGCACAAGAACTGCAAAACTTATTTCGAACTTTGTATTTAATTTTTTTGATGAGATGTTTTCCCTTTTTCGCTTTCGCAGCGACCGCTTCGCATTTCTGAACACTTATTTTGAATAGTCGTTTCTGTTTTTTCAATTCTGTGCGCAGAAAGTCCTTGCAGTGGCGTTTCTGTGGTGGGGGCGGGTCGAGTCTGTAGATTGCCTCGATGATGATCCACTGCCAGGCTTCGAGAATCGTTAGAGGATTGTCTTGGGGATACCAGGCGCTCCAGACGCGCTGCGTGAACACTTGGCGGGATTTCATGACTTCGCCCGTTGTCTCACCCAATTTCGAAAGTATTTCATCGGTGACGTAGGCAAAGCGGCCCAGTTCGGCCGAGGAGCGGATGCCCAGCTGTGATAATTGATTGGCCAGTGGTCGGACAGTCCTTTGCACCTTGAAACTGTACTGAGAACGATTTTCGAGCCACAGACGAATGTCACTGTTGCTCCGACTCGGATTGTACTTTGTAGAATTGTCGTCCCCGATTCTGTGTAAAATCTCAATATATTTCCCCCCTTGTTCCATAAAATTTCCACTACTACTGGGAAAATTTTCGTCTTGTTCTAGAAAAAAATTGCTGCTTTCGGCGACTGCGCACAGATTATTCAACAGATCGTCATTTTGGTCACAAATTATTTGCAGGAGGTCGCGACTATTTTCTCGAGTCGCTTTAATAATATCCTGTTGTTGATTTTCGTCGCTTGCCACCAATTCGCACTCTTCTTTGATGGTCGACAGTTTCCTCGCAGGCAGTTCCCACGGGATGCTGTCGTCATTTGCCGTTTGTCTGCAAAGAGAGATTTTTCAATTTTTTTTAATCCTAAATATTTATAATTTGAATTAAATAATTTATAATGAAGTGTACCCGCAAATATCGTGATAGGCAGTAGATTGTAGAATATTACACGCTGAAGCCTCACAGTCTACATACTCCCCTGCACTGCTAACATTTAGCTGGGACATTTTTAAATTAATTCTACAAGTCTTCGTACAAATCGGACATTTGGATATTTTTCTACAGAAAAACTCATTAATAAATAGCAATTAATTCAGATGTTATCATGACAATAACAATAGATTGTGGATTATTACATAATACGCGTTACCCATTCTAGATTCTTGCACGGAATGTACATGCATCATGAAAATATAATTTTTACTGTATTTTTATTTTATGCATTTATGTTTAAGTTTCATTTCTAGATGCCTGCATATCGATCTTTGCAAAATAAAAGTGTAAAATACAATAAAAATAATAGTTTGTGTATTGTTAATGTTCGTGGCATTTTCTTTCATTAATTATAATATCATCGGGATAGAAAGCATGCAAATGCTGCATAGAAATTCTGACTGATTTCATATTCTGTCGGGTCTGTCTTGTTTCCAGGTTCCCGCACAATTCATAGTAAATTATAAATTGTTATGTATGTATGTACCTAGTAGGTACTTGTTTGTAACCTAGATTACGTACCTTGATGAATTATACAAGGTAATGTAAACAACTGGGCACTAGGTTGACCACTTTCAATTGTGCCTAGGTTACATTCTCTTCGATGTAAAAGTTCTCTTTTATTTTTAGTATTGGTTTCGCTTTTCTTTGAATAAGACTCTAACTCTGCTCTCTTCTTCAACTCTGTCATTCGTGTCATTCATTGTGCACTTACATATTGACTTTATTTAATCAGAATTTTAAAATTGTGAATTCGCAGTTGGCCACACATAAACAAAGCTATTTGTTATCCGTTGCATCCACTGCAACCAGCCCACTCGGAATAAACACACCAACCTGTATGGCTCCATAGTTCAAAATTATATAACTCGTACTAATGTTTGTAAATGACGGCTAACAATATTTACTATGAGACGGACACAGACATAGCAGTTTTGTTATTTCGGTGGGGTCACTCCTTTCTTACTCATGTTAATTAGCTCCTCCCACTTTTACCAACAATTAGGGGGCTACAAAATCCGGTTCCCCCTTAAATACACCTTTGAATATGCATTACTATAATTTTATCTGTGCATATATTGAGCATGCAGTCAAATATGTGCAGGGTTTACAATTTTCCCAGTGGTATTGGGAAAAGCATATTTTTATTTTCCAGTGGGTAAAATTGTCACCTTCGATTTTCCCACTTTCATCCGTGTTCATGTGTGCCTATCTCCGGTATGCTATAAAAGCCCTGTATTTACTTGTGCTGAATGGAAAATGTGCATATTATAACAGGGAAGGATATCAGGTTAAAATTTCTGTACGTTCTCCATGTTAAAATGAGAACTTACTTAATATGCAGTAAAATATTATTTACTCTGATTATGAGTAGGAATATATTGGAAGAAGAGAGGAACTCGGTGAATGATGGATCAAGGACAAACAGCTGAATAATAAGAAACTGCTACTGTCACGCAAAACAAAAATAAATCTCCTCTTTCTCGCAAGTATAAACTAATTGACTTCCGAGAATTTTGCTGGAAGCACACTTTGTCCAAATATGAGATTTAAAAATTCGTTCGTTCGTCAAAAACGGAACCTTTTTTTTAATTTATTGTAATTTTATTTGTGCTGCGTGACGTCTCCTTTACTGAATGATTAACTACAGGTAATAAGAATGGTGCCCAGTATATTGGGGGGGGGGGGGCGT
>JABASC010003669.1:0-13560 GCA_019776185.1 Plutomurus gul
CGGTTTTCTCCAGCAAAGTGACATCAGTCGATCCCAACTCATTCTCCGCCACTGCAACTGCACCAGCGGTGAGTGTGTTTCCCAGGGTATTTGAAGGAGCCTTTCCAATCTTGGCTGTTGAAAGCAATTCAGCATTCGTATCTGAATGAGCAACAACCGCAGGGATCATTGATGGACTACCTCTGGAATCAGCATCCAACTGAAACGCATCAAACTCACTCTTCACCGTGCCCACAACGGCTCCTTTCGCTGCTGTCAGTAATAGGAACAGCATTAGCATCAAGGAACTTTTGCATAGAAGGCAGCCGTTTATCCTTTGAGTGCGAGTGGAGAAAGCGCTAATCTCACTATTCAGACAACAACCTTCAGATTCCGTTGTTATCGGGAGGTGCTGAATGATTTGTATCTTCTTCTTCTGAACTGCCTTCATGTCACTGCAACGTCTGTCCTCCACTTGCTGTTCGTGCTTAGGTACACAGGCCAGAGACTTGCAAAAAGTGACAATGGGACTGTCTTTCTCCTCAGAAAATACACGGTGATAATTTACGTGAAAGTTTAAATAAACGTACGTAAGGATTGTTGTTGTATGGGTGCTTTTTCTTGAAATGAGTTTTGTGTGTGGCCACTGAAGAGTTGGTGTTGCAACGACCATTCATGCAAAATAAATAAAACAAACTTTAGCCTTTTGCCTATTGACTGGTGACTCGAGTGCAGTTACTGAAATGTTCACTCGTCTCCTCCAATTCACACTTTTCCCATTAAGCTAACTCATGTTCTGTATTTGCCCCTCACTCACTCACCAACCCACCTACCCACCTATACCTACTTCAATTTACAACTCTGTAAACTTGGACATATTGTTCCACCCAACTTTATTTTACTTTATGATTCCTCTGAACACAATTAGCATATATAACGGCGGAGGACTTTTAAAACACCTAGAGGACCCTGTCTCCGCCATAAGACGCGTCACTCAGCTACAAACTAAACACAGGCAACTCTGTCTGGCTAGAAATGGTGAAAGTTTTCTTAACAAGAGAAAGTTTTCTCTCTGTTCAGATACTATTTGTTTAAAATTAATTTATGTGATGAGTACACAGTAAAGTGGAAGAGCTACTTCTGCAGCAGGCTCTCTGAGTCTGCTGTGAGTGTGGTGGCTGTTACAGCATCTTCTTGCCCGTAGAGAGAGAAATTAAATGGCTGTATTATTGTCACATCAGTTCGACTTAACTTCTACCTGTCCCATATATTTACCGAGCAGAGAGAGTGTTGATCAAGTGCTCACATTCACATCGGTGGAGCTCACTCTTCCAAATCACTACTTCGCAACTGCTCTGATTAAATTATATTAAATTGATAGTCACACATTCGCTTACTGCGCACTCACCACCATCGTCCCCTTTTTTGCACCGCTTCGTTTTCTCCACTCATTTAAATTGAACGGATGCTGCCACATCCAGTTGACTAGTTCCTGTGAATTCCTACGTGTGTGCTGCTCGTGTTGTGCGAATGTTGAGAACAGCAGATCAGTTATTATCGCCCGTGAGCCGAATTCCCAATACGTATCTCTCTCTCTCGAATGTTTATTAGTCAGCCAGGCTCATCACATCATTTTACACTCGAGTAGCTATATTTCCAGCTTCCCATCTTTCTTATACACTGTACATAGACTCAGCTTCCTTATAGCTCTATCACAATCAAAAATAACGAAGACGCCGTCTTCCTTGCTTACTCGTATTACACACGTATACACATACATGTACATAGGAACATATAGAAATCAAGATGAAGTCTTGGATGAACTACATTTCCTTTCATTTATTGCACGGTGTTTGAATGTACTCAATATATCTTGCCAGCAACTCCATGCACTGCAGTAATGGATATAAATACACTTGGCTTTACCCCTTTAACTTTACACTATGAAGTGTTTTTCAAGTGTTTGTATTCATTCTGTAGACATTTTCGTTGGAGCCGCCGAACGGATGTACCTCCAGCATCAAAGCAAATCTAGACTTATTGAAAAAGTATATATTGTTACCCTTGAGGAAAACGGGTTGTTTGGAGGTAGACGAGAGCGGGGAGACGAGAGAGGTAGTCAGAATTGTAGAATGTATTAGTGCACTGTGTGTGCAAGGTATTTCGGGAATGATGAGTTGGCGAAGAATTGAAGTGGAAGCAGTAATTTCAGTATGATAGTCTCGTCTTAATTGATTTTACTGTGTGAGTGTCGATGAAGTAATCCGGGTAGTTCCCTTTATTGCTTAGATAAAGACAGGAGTCTGACTATAAGAGCCAGTCCTGCAATAAAGATCAAAACTACTGAATGAGAGATTGTGTGAGAGACGATTCTAGAAGAAGAAAACTTCAGAGTGGGTAGTCTCCTATAATACAAAGTAGACATGCACCCTCACTGCTTCCACTCTACCGTTTCCTTGTATGTATTTACGCTTGTCCCCAGTTGCTTTCCTGTTCTTTTGAATATGAATGTCTTGTGTTTCTGTTTGTAGACACGTACATATAGTGGGATGGCTCCTTGTTTCGATCTACCTTGTGTAGTGCTGGCTGGCGTGGCTGGTACTGCCTGAGTGAGAGTGTAGGATGTTCTGGGTGTAGTCGACGTAATATAACGTATTGTATTGTAATGTATCGTATATCTCAATACAACGTACTTAGTTAATCACTTTCATTCCACCGAAACACTTTTCCTGGACCTTGTTTCGATCTACCTTGTGCAGTGCTGGCTGGCGTGGCTGGTAGTGACTGAGTGAGAGTGTAGGATGTTCTGGGTGTAGTCGACCTAATATAACGTATTGTATTGTAATGTATCGTATATCTCAATACAACGTACTTAGTTAATCACTTTCATTCCACCGAAACACTTTTCCTGGCAGAATGAACCCCTTAATGCTCTCTAAATAGTTGTATTTTAACCCCATAGTCATATGTTCCTACATTTCACAGCCATTTATTGAGCTTAGACTGTTTATGTTTAGGGATGGCTTGGCTGCAGTTACTTTATTTATTTCTCACGGGATTTTACTCCTTAAGAAGTGCTGAGAAAACATAAAGGAAAATATTAGAAGCTATGGTAGACTATATTGTGCTCTCTCTCTCTCTCTCTCTCTTTGTTTCCGTACTGATATACCTAACAACAAACAGCATACAAAGAGATTAAGTCCACAAACTTTACAATTTCCCGTCTATTCTTTAATCATGCTTTCACTTTGTATAAGTACTTAAGAATTTCATCCAACTGTCCTAAATAGCCTAACTCGAATGCATTACGCATGCTGTTACTAATTCTAGTGAAGTGTGTTAATTAATTCTGTCATCGGCCCAAAAATATACTAAATATAACGTAACAATATTTTTACAAGCTCAAAGAAGTCAAACAGATTCTATTCAGCTGTTAAACAGACGTTATTAATTAAGACCCAAATAAATAGTTGTTTGGCGTCAATTTTCAATTAATTTTAAGCATGCAACGAATGAATTAAGCATGTTTAACAACATCAGAATACAATTATTACACTGAATTTTTCCAAACCAATGATATATTCTGTAGAACCAAAAGAAAACGAATTCCTGGTTGGACAATTTCACTAATTACTGTCTTTGAGGTGACAAACTGCTGTTGTACTGCGGAAGAGACGCGAGTAATGTGAAAAAGTATACTTACCAGGTAAGGTGATTTATTTGAAGTAGATAGCACTGATGGAGAAACAAGTTTTCCCACAGGGGTTGCGTCCGTCCAAGAAGAGACGAGAGGGAGCAGACCACTTAAGCTGAATGGGGAGGAAGAAGAGAAGCCACGAATGATGGAGTAGATTTTACTCGTTTGTGTGCCTCTTGCAGTATAAATGTGCAGTAGCTCTTGCTTTTAGATCGCCGGTAATTCTAACGGTCAGTTTGAGATTGGAGCGTGGTTGAAGTCTGGAAACTTATTTGAGTGGTCGACAGTCAAACACCGCAACAACAACCTCCACTGCAAATGAGCTTAATAGGAGAGGCTTTGGCTAAAGTCCTGTGGTAAGGCAACGACAACACAAGTCAGTATCACAAAAATTGTTCACAGATACATATCCATGTGCATTGATAGGGACAATAATAGCGGGAGCAGTGTAGTAAGAAGAAAACAAGGAAGAACGTTAAAAGATGCGCAAAATCTCTGCTGAATGCACTAAACTCTCGCTAAACCAGAAAGTATGAACAGGCAATCGAGCCGCAAAGAGAGACACACAGACACAGATGAAAGTAGAGATTCGTGTCTTGCACTGACTTGACTTGACTGGCCCACAATTCTCTGAATGAGTTAAAGCGCACCTTAACTTTAGTTAACGTCACATATTCCTTTCAGCCAACTTTCTCCCACCTTTCGAATCTTCACACTCACAATCAGTCGAATACGAGCTCTGCAAGTGTTCGTTTTAACGGAAATGAAGCCTCATATCACTCATGTCAAGTCCAGTCCAGCCAACCAACAACATTTTGGCGCACCATCACAATTCAACTCGAATCCCACTGCCACACCAATCTGTGTGAACACAGTCCGACCATATATTCTTGCAAAGATGCTTTGTGCAGATACTAATAGGCAGACAGGTATGAAACATGGAGAGAGTCAGAGTGAAAGTAAGGGAAGCGTAGGCAGATATGTGCATAGAGCCGTATTAGCCCTATGTGTTCCTTCTCTATTGCTTGTCTCGCCATCAGAACGCATTAGCAAGGTATATTGCTGACGTGGAGCCAGAACAGAATGAGGGAAGCCAGAGGGAAAATGAATCCAGGACCAAACAACGAACAATTCTCTTAAATTTTTAATCAGGTGATCTCCCATTCTTCTCCACTCGGAGCAAACATAACATTTTATGACCGCAACATTTACCCTTCCTTGGAATACTTAATGGTCAGCATTGACTGCAGAGCTGTAAACTCTCCCGCCCTCTCTCTCTCTCTCTGTGTTTGTCCACGTGTGCTCACCTTTCCCACACAAAGCACACAGCATTCACATTTCAAAAACTTTTCCCCTTCTATTACTACTGCACGAAATTGCACAATATTTTAATTGCGACTTTCTCACATATAATATACTAGCAAAAAGCAATAAAAAAGAGTAACACTTCATCGCAAAGTTCCTAATTACACAAAGTTGAAGTGGCTGCTATTTGTACACTAAATGTATTTTAGGTAGTGTATCTATGCTAGAGCTTATAAATACAGTAATTTCATTGTAAGGATTAATCGTAGTTAGGGTGTGCTACTACATTATTATATGATTGCACTAGTGGTTCACACTAGAAAATGTACATAATAAATAAGTGCGGCAGAAACAAATAGCGTTTCAACTGACTAGAGCAATAATTGCTGTAGAATGGCAGGTAGAATTTGTTTAAGGTCAGAAGTGGATGCAGTAGCGCGCCGTGGAGTAAGTACAGCGTGGAGCAGAGTCTGGAGAAAGTGAGAGTGAGGACTTGAGTCTGTAAAACAGTAATGCGGTGGTGGTGGTGGTGGAAGTTGGCAGATCATACAGTCTCATTACCGCATACACTAGACTACACTTACAAATGCTCACACAACAACTTAGAAGCGGTGGAGAGTGGAGTCGACAGGATGGGAAAGTGCACCAGCAATGTGGAGAGAAGTGTTACTTACTACAAGTTACATGAAAGATACTGCTCTATTTTTCTTGGATGGAATGGATACTTACAAAAGATTTCCCCGTATATTTCGCCAGTTTTCTCTCGCTTCACTTCCAATCGCGTACCTTGTAGTGCAGAGCTCTTAGCACACTACAATATGTATGTAAAAGCATAAAATACAGATAGAGTGGAGTCATATTGTAAATTATTCGAGAATAGAAAATCACGGTGGAGATTGCAGAAACTTTATTTTCTCACGCATGTAGCCAACCATTGTGTGTATCTTTTCTCTCAGAGTAAGCAACTCTGCTTATAGGAGGCACACAGAGATATCTTAGTCAGTGTCTGTGACTATATAGTTTTCCACGATAAAATTTTGATAAGATTAGATGCGGAAAATTGACCCAGCGGTATGGTGAGTCTATTTATTGCGGCATAAGTCTTTCCTTCAGCTTTACTTTTTCCTGTTCCCGCACCTGGCACTAAAGAAGCAAGAGGAGAAAGTCAGGCAGTTACTTAGAACTTCAGTTTTGGCCAGACCAGAACAACACAAAGAACCTCAGTCCCTGTATTCTCAGACAGGACATAAAAATGCAATGTAATTTATTAGCAAAGTATTTCCTACTGTCTCGAATGGAGTATGTATGAAGACTTAATGTGCTCAATGTATTACGGATAGACTGAGGGTGCCTCCCAATTCAATGAACGCTTGAAGTGGCTAGTGCTCTGTCCCTTTGCTCCGATTGCAAGGAAGTTCTTGAGAATGTTGGATTGCTGGTGAAAGCTCAGCCGTGATATCCATGAACTTGTTGTGGTATTTAAATAGTTGAGGATTCTTTTACAATTTTACACTAACGTGTGACACCTCTTTCAACGTTTTAGGTCCACTGTCCACTCCATGCTGCTCTGTGATACTAAAGTAAATAATTTGCAAGATTACTCGTAACTCTTGAGTGGTAAATAAATAAATAAAAATGTAGCAGGTTGTTAAAGTTAAAAAACAAGATTTGTCTCGGTTGAATATGAATGATTGCAGTTCAATTTCGATTAAAATTGTAAATTTGAAATTCAGGCTGAAGCTGAGAAGGGAAACGTGCCTGGGATTAGGGATGGCTACCATGGGTTTGTTTTTACCTGACCATTTAGGCTGTTACATCGCACGTTATAATTAGTATTAGGTGGGGAGTACATATACATTGATACTACGGAGAAGCAATACGTAGGAACGCCAGGACAATTAATGGGCCCTTTGAATAAACCGCAGAACCAGCATTTATTGCTGATTGATTATCGGTGATTGATAAATTACATTGAAGCTTCAGGAAAATCCAAATGTCCCTTCCATTCCTTCAGCAGCAGCATCACCGGACCGGGTTCATGTAAATGAACTTTTTATGGTGCACACATCAACGGTGTATGCATGGATGTTGCATGTCATGTAAGATGACGATGCTATTTATACCATAGGTACTAATGTGAGACAGGTTCCTTTTGCAAAGGAATCGAACTCCTGTAGATAATGATTGAATGAATTGACGCTAGACCAGCACGCCTGTCCAGATATTCAGTATTACTTTACATTAACTTTTAACTAAATTAAATAGGTAATTAAGTTTTACTTTTCTATAAGAATTACTCTAATTCAACCATCAAAGTGACCATTAAGCAACCCCAAACACCAAAAATCCAATGTGTCGTGTGAAGTTTACGCTTTTAGTGTATGTTTGTAGGCTTTTAGTAAATACACAGTCCAGTCCTCTATTAATGATTTATGTTGTAATTAGGATGTTGTAGCAAGCTGTCATGTACTGTACATACATTCAGAGTCTTGTCTCCAGATCCTCTATGTGAGCATATTGACGACTCCAATATTTGCTTTCCAACAACCACACGTTCATTCGGTGAATCCGAGATGAACATCAGAGTCGATGTTCTTATTTTCCAGTTTAGGTTTACATTTTCCAATGACAAAAGATTTCCAAATATTTTTCCTATGATGTATTAACAATGTAAATTGAATGAAATATGTATGTTACATCATTCTTCTTCTACATAACATTACACAACAAACGAATAGTGGTAGTCAATAACATTTATTATAATTATACATTTGAAATGTTGGTATTTATTGATCTCTGTTGAGATGTAAGAGAAGAAGAAAATTTGAAAGGTCTACTTTAATCAAATAAATTCCTGTGTACGACTTTATGAAAATAAGTTTAAGTTTCATATACTTATAATGCTTGCACTAAATACACATATAGGTATTTAATTTAATTTTATAGCGTATTTTTATGTAATCTATTTATATGTACTGTGTAGATTTCATATGTGTATTGATTTACAAAAGAGTTTTCTATCTTGAAACATGTGCGCACTTTTTATTCACCTCCTTTCTGTTCTCTCCAACAATATTGGTAACATTCTTGCAAATAGTCTTTGACTGAAGACACTTATATATTACTCAATCGTCTCAAAGAAACAGAAAATAAATTAATACTGCATTGTGTACAAAAGAAATATTTTTCAAAGAAAATATTTTATTTAATAAACTTTCTGAGAATGTGGCTCAAGCCCGTCAATACTCTTATAATACACAATTATTCATGAAAGAAATAGAGTTTTGCGCAATCTGTTTCAAGTTTTCTGTGAAGCCAGAAAATGCTATTACAACAATATAAACGACATGGTATAAATAAATCAATACATGCTGCTATTTTTACCTATGTATGTCTGCTGAACATAAAATAATATATTGGATTTTCCTTACAATCTTCTGTAAATTAATGCAAATTCTACTTCGTTTGAATAATGGTTACAGCCAACAGTACAATAAGGGTAAACGGAACATTCCCATTCCTGCTGCTTTCCCCAGCAGCTCTATGCTATTCACAAGTGGCTAAAGCCATCATAACCGTTATTCCATTAAGTCTGCTAAGAGGATCACCGATTTTTTTTATTAAACAACGACAGAATTAATATGGGGGCTTTGCTTTTACTGCAAGAGAAAAAATCCTCTTAAAATTATATGAGAAGAAGGGTAAACTTCTACTAACTGTTGTAAGTTAACGAACCCGGAGTCGAGAGCACTCTTGGAAATCTCAAACGCATTTGTTTTGGACGAGCCAGGCAATGAATTAACTATATATATTCCATGGCAGTAAAGCCAATTTCCCAGCTAGAACAAAGGGAATAAAAGTGAAGGGTAGATTCAACGGAAGAAAAGTACATGGAATGATTACAGATCCACATTAAATTTGAAGGCAATGAAAAAGTGTGTTCGATTAAGAAGAATAAAACGAAATCGATTGGGCAAGGAAAATGACTTTGGGGCCTTCGGGAGAGATGCAAATCTCAGTTTATGTGGTCAAATGTATTTTCCGTTTTGCTCGTGCCCTGCCACCATCACACAGCCTCTTGGGTGCTGAAAGGATGTGCACGGCAGAGCAATAGGCAACTCCAACTATAGATGCATTTGTATGTTAGCTGGGTATTAGAAAGGCATTGGCGAAGGGCGCTATAGGAAATCTCTATCCGGTAGTTCGAACAACAGTCAGTCTTTGGAATCGGTGACTCTCTCTCTCTCTCTCGCTCTCGCACTACTTAAACATCGTCAAGTCAAGTAGAGTTGCCTTTCGGTACGCCGTCTGCTCAGAGTGCTCCTTTCTGTGCACTGTACTTGTGGTGGTGGCCACTAGACAGAACATAGACGAATAAGCCTTTCACAGTTGATATGCTAGTCCCTTGGAATCAAGAATTGTGGGATTTAAATCTGCTGCTACATGCATTAGCAGTAGGACGGGGAAACGGTGCAGCAGTCGTGGCCCCGCGTTCATTTACAGCATACAAGTATAACATGAGATCGTGTCATTCAGAAGTGAACTGAACTGATCATCGTTCCTTCTATGCTAATATATGTATGGATGCGTTACAGTTCAATTGTCATATTCGGAGTTGTGCCGTGCGTCACTTTTTGATTACTTATGTGCGCTTCATGGATATTCACAAAATTATAAATAAATTGTGTAAATCACAGTTAAAGTTATGATCAGGACATTTTTTCAACAGTTGAGAGAAAGTGATAGAAATTACATTGGAATAACTGAAACATAGTTTTCCACTGCTGTCAAATATCAACGTCAACCGGTTCTGCTGTATTATTTCATTATTATAGTTAATATTATGAATGTAGATGATCTTGAACTCATTCCACCGAAAACAAAAAATTTAAATTTAAATCTCATTTTCCAAAATTTATTCAAAAGTGTAATATACTTTCATTTCAGAGTTCATGTACATGAAGTGGACAGATGCCTTTTACAGGTTATGTATAGGTGAAAGATTGGACACATTTCGATTTACTATGCTGACTGTAACACAGATACCTACATGTGTGCTCTTTTAGTATGCATTTGAAGGAATGGAGGATATATACTTATCTCTGTGGCGAAAGTATGAACATAATTCTTCCGCTATATATATTTCCAACTCGTACCAGTAGTCTATTCTTCTATATAATAATATATGTATGTAATTTCTAGCAACATGGGTTTACGAAGCAGTGTGGGACACTCAAATCACCGAATACATCAAGGCGGATGGATCTTTGCCCCCAGTGTAACCGTAACTCCCACTCTATTTTAGACTTTAGTGAATTCGCTGCTTTTGCACAGTGCAACACATCTATCTACCGTCACTAAGCCTCACACTTCAACCTTTCCTTCTACTAAATAGTTTTATACGACTTTCGCCACAATACTCCCCTATCTCCTCCACAGCGTTGTAGAAGGTCGGTATGATTTAATCGGCTATTTCCGAACTTACTTCCTTCATTGTTAGTTATTGCGCTAGCGTACGCACCTCAAACTGTCAGACTTTTCCCTTGTCTTATAATATATTGTAACAAACTAATGTGCAGTCGTAAAATTCTCCCCCCCCCCAACTCCCCTTGCATACCTTTTAATATTAATCGTGTATACTTCAATCAAAGCTCACTTTTGAATGTTTTCTAGCAATTGGTTCTTAATTTCTGTAATTGACACGGAGCGCTAACACTGAAAAATGTTTTCATCTGACGACTGCAACTATAAGATATCTACCAGAAGGGAGATTAGGCGTGCAGCATCATTGACGGAGCTAATTTTTTTCTGCCGACTCTGCTTTCTCTCTCTCTCTCACTCTCTCTCTCTATCTCCAACATTCTCATACATAGTGACTTGACTGCACTTTGATGGCTGGAACAATGTCATCTATATTTTCCAACGCCTGTCTCATTGGGCCAGCTATTACCAAAGAGTCAAGTCAAGGCACGTTGCATCACAAGCAGCAAAGACCAAAGCTACAATAAGCTTTCTCCCACCCCCACGCTTATTTTCTTGCTGTCTGTGTAAGTAGTCCAAGCAACGTCTATCTGTGTCCAAAATTTCTGTTAAACTATGGTTAAGCCACATATACGGGGAAAGCATGGCCCGTAGTAAATAGGTGGCGAGTGGAAAAGACAATTCAGCGGCACGAATGCAGCGGGGAAAGTCAGATTAGGCGAAAGGGTAAAAGAAGTTGCTACTTGGAAGAATAAGATGAGAGCTGAACTGTAGGAAACGGCATAAAATCAATGAATGTCACTTTTTATCTACGAAATTTCAAGTTGGAAAGACAACTCTTGACACTGTGGTATTAATCATTGTTCATCTGGGATTTGGCTTCTTCTGTGTGTGCTGCTGGGTTGGTGGTGGTGAGCGTGGAGAAGAGTCTAGGCTTCATCTGTGAATGCGTGCAACCAGCACCAGGTCTTAGCAGAGGAGACGAGCGAGCAGAGCAAAACTACGTATTAGTGGAGAGTATTCGTTCGTAGTCATGTCAAGAATAAGGCTTCACTTCAGTCAGACTCTTCGGCTGTCATTCCTTCACTTCACTCTCACTGGAGAATATCAGTAGTCACTTCCACACAGCATTCCATTGCCAATCTTGTTCTACAATGTACAAATATTCTGAATTTCCGTTTTATGATGAGTTCTGCTGTTCTCCCATTCCAGCCAAAGTCAAACGTGTATCTTGCACGTACAATGAAAGTTGGTTACTTTCTCTCGCTCTTTAAACAATGTAACCTTCGGGGTCTCTACAGAACAGTTTAACAATAAGAATGGAAAATCTTAAAATTTTCCCTGCATTTTTCTTTTGTGAGTGGAGTAAGTTGACTGTGACGCCTAAGGCCTTTCTCCATTCTCTGTATCCCCAACGAGGTAATTCAATATGGAATGTCTGCATTTTATACACGTCGAGCGGCTCTTGTGTCACTTTTATTTATGACTGTACGTATATATCTATACGTTCCCTCTGTATAACTTTCAATAATCTGACTCGTTTTCTAAAGAACCCATATCTGTACAACCTCAAAAAATATTTTTCAACCAAAGTTGCCTTTTGTATTCGACATATATAAATATATATATAGATTCAATAGATTGTATCGGAGCCTGGCTACCGTATTCCTCGAAAGTGCAGCGGGAAAAAATCCTTCTACTAATGCAATATGCAGAAATGTGCCCAATTGAATAAAACGCCGAGTGAATACTCTACTAAGAAGTGATGGCAGACAACTATGAATGTACCAGTACATTTATTTTCCTAAAATATCAAATCAAGCTGCACTTACCAAATAAAACGTCAGTCGTGTGAATCCCCATTGTTCCCCTAAGTAAGTTTAACTTTAATATAACTTCTCCTACATAACTTTTAAAAATAGTAAATATCATTACAAACTTTCCCAGAAGGAGCTCAAGGCTGTACTTTTTCAAAATTGCCATAATCCCTTTTACTGTATAGTTATAAGTTAAATATATATAACAAATAACACATTCATCCGTATAACCTTGTAAAAATACAAATGTTTGCCAGAAAGTAAAAGTTTTTATTGTCAAAACAGAGTTTTAATATTTTACACTTTATTTGTCAAATTGTTGTTTAAACGCATCGGAAGAATAGAATCGGACGTCTTTACGAATCATTTGCTGATTGATAATAGAAGGCAGTGTCTTGTCGGTATTCCTTTCTCCGGCAGGAAAGGAATCGACTCCGCAGTGTCCAATACGATGGAGGTGGATGCACTCAATTGTAGTCCGTTTAAAAAGTGAACTGTTGTCCAGTGTTAAACTTTTTACATGATGCAATATCGAAAACAGGTCTAGATAGTATCCACATCCTTTTCGTCGGAAATGGAATTGGTTAACGGAGAGCAAGAGAGAAGCCACAGCTGAGTAGGTAGGTCTTTTTTTAAGCTCCTCCATTTCGTCGTTTCGCTCGCTCTTTTACTCAATCCATTTGGTCAAAAGGACAATCAATCACTAGAATGTTCCTAAAGTCTCTGCTGAGCTACCGTCAAGTGCAACTGTCAAAAGGGAAGTGCTTTTCCCAAAAAATAACCTTAGGACAGTGGGTAAGTTGCGTTGTCGTGTGGATGCCTCCTCTCTTGTACTACATCTGCCTTACATCTTAAGTACATCAACAATACACCGTGTGTCAATGCAGTCTACACTCCAGCATCTCCTTTGTGTGTCATGTCAACTTACATGTTCATTCTATACGATCGTAAATGAAAAACTTTTTTTGCTAGTCAACGGTATCCACACACACACACACCCATTTACTATTGGAGGACTCCATTTGATGTTTTCAGATGATAGTGGCAACGGAAGTGCACACACACTAAAAAGATACCTCCTAACTACTATATACTATAATATGCGATGTCTAATGGTGTTTGTCCAGCCAGTATGCACTTATATACATAAAGTATATCTAGGTACATAGGAACAGAAGAGTTGAGGATGATAAAGTGCCCAACAGTCAACAGTAGTCAAAACTACCTACTTAAATAATTCAAATGACCAAGTTCAGTCGACGATTGTGGCCAACGAGATTT
>JABASC010003670.1:0-13555 GCA_019776185.1 Plutomurus gul
ATTGGATTCTCATGAAATTCGACTCATTCCACGCAAAACTTAATTCTCTGCAAAATGAGTTTGTTGACTTTCTTTGTAGTCCAGAAAATTGAAAATTGGCAAAACGGATGACGCACCGTCTTATTTATTTTCATTTCACAACATGCTGTTTTTCGATAAGCACTATCTAGCAGTGTTCTTTATGTATTCAGGTGAGAAAATTTGTGAAACCAGGTAGGTCGTTTAAAATGAATAATAAGCAATGTAGGAACAGGAGGAATACATTTCACGGTGCAAAAAAGTGTTGCAGATTCATGGCTATATTTTGTCACTTAAATTATTCTTGACATAAAATTTAGTGTAGCTCGTGAGAATTTCTATTAAGCTCCGTACACATATGTCTGTGTATGATTGCTGTGTATTTATGTAGATACTTGGACGAAGACAAATCATCATTAGCTCTGGCTGTGTGACACCTCTACACGATTTCCTTCGTGTCTGTGCTCTCTCTGTATAGAATGTCGGAGCAATTTCTTGTTTGACACAGTCAAATGCGGGCGAGATTTATTACTGTTCCCTCGGAATACTAGCAGACATTGAGAACTGGTGTTCGACTCGAGAATTCTGTTTTCGTACTATCTGTATAGTAAACTGTCCTCTGAGACACACGGACATTTTTACGACTAAATTACGACTAAATATTTCCGCAATATTTCATTCTCAAACCCGTATTTTGTAATTGATAGCATGGATTTGACAGTTGGACACGAACACAAAAGACTCCCTTATATCTATCTGAACAGTTCATAAATGCAAATGTCCTTTGTGTACTTGATATGCTTTTCTTCGATAAATCAAAGTATATCAGACAAGAGCACTACAACAATACATTAGACTTTTATAAGCATTAACAATGTAATATAATATTTAATGCTCACAGTATTCAGCTTGAGGATCTAAAACCAACTATGCCTTTAACTTATAAACGCATAAGTTCAAGTTTTAGTGTGGGTGTATAATAATATCACATTTGTTCCTACGAACTTTCTTAGCTACTGAGGTTTTACATTGAATATTTCAAAATTATAAGTGATCATTGTCATTTAGATTATTATATTAAGCAGTTACTTTGATACGTTAATTATGCATTGCATTTTTTAATTCCTTATAAGTACAGATCACAACCAGTTTCATGAACAAGCTATTATTCTTTGTGAGTTACACCACTTACCCCATTTACTTTGTGAGTTGCACCTGAATTTCTTTCCATTAAAATAATACCACATCGTTGGCAGTCCCATAAGTATCTCATCGTCCCATCATGGATTATTCAGTATCCGCCGTACGCAGTAATGATTTTCAGAAATTCCTCCGTGTCATTAGAACAAAATGATCATCCACACCACCATCATTTGGCATGATATTAAAGGTGCTATAATTCGATTGAATTGCTAAGGATTTTCAGCAATTCACCATTTTGGGGAATCCAACACTGACTTTAAGGGAATACTATGCATCCAGTGTAGCGAATAGCGAGTGAAAGAATATTTAGAGAAGTTGAAGCGTGAGACAATTCTACGAAGCGTCTTAAACATTTTACACAGTCTAATAAGAAGTGGGACGCAGCGTATGAAATAAATTTTGTATTCGGCAGTCTTTCGTCGTAGTTAACATGTAAGCATGTAACACCCAGTAGAAACATATACTAGAGAGAAAGTCGACTAGAATAGCAAGCAAGGCAACAATAAAAACGTAAAGTTTGTGTATATGTATACAGATATTCATGTAACTTGTATATCAAGCTTTTCTTTTGAATTGCCACTTCGTCTGATGTTTCTTATTTACTCTTGTCAAATATTCTCTATTCTGAAGTAGAAGCACACAAAAACTGTTAGTGACTCTGTCGCTATGATGTAACTTTTGTGAGCAAGACTGTTGCTGTACTCTGTATAGACAAATTCATTGAAGTTTCACTTTACATGATCCACATCCAACAGTATGTATTTCATACAAGCAACGTATGCTTAATGCTCACGTAATGCGAGTAACTACGCGTGCAATGTGTAATATATCCTTTCCCTCTTTGAGAACGACAATTCATTGTCTTCTATGCTTCTGGCCCACTAAACTTTTACTGGTGGCCAGCTGAGGGCATGGAATGGTAGATATTTAAATACTTTCACTTTGAGAAAGTTGCTTTCTGCTGTTCTAGCTTTTTGTCGAGTAAGTAATAGAGGGAAAGGGGAGCGCTCAGAGGATTCGGTTTCGTGGTAAGTAATTTGAAGAGTGGAATGGATACTCGATACAACATTCTCCCACTACTTGTGCTTGTTGTACTTGAGAGTTTACAGTGTTTGCATTATTCATTGTTGTAAAACCTTGAGTTGTCAATAAAAGGTATCCGACAACCCTGTTAACATGTAGAAACGACTAGTCGAGTTGAGACTCTTGAGAGTGAGTGAATCCCCCACGATTGGTACTAAAGTAACCGAACATTTACCTGGTTAATGTGAGTAATGACATTCCATATCAGTAGCCGCATGTATAATGATCATGTAGGCATATTGCATTTCAAAGCTAGTGTTTACTCACTAAAATGCAACAAATGAGTAGACAGTATTAAGATTCCATAGGATATTCCCATTCCAGCAGTTGGAATTTATCTGTAAGTGGAATTAAGGTCATTTTGTTATATTTCTGGGAGTCAACGTTCCTGCTGTCTACTCGCCATTCTTTGCTCTTAGCAAAATTAGCTCTTGTATAAACCACAAGAGAAAAAATGGGCACACCAACCTACTTCTTTCTCCGCTGTTATTTGATAAATAAGTTTTGTAAGTCCAGTGGTGCTCTTTTAAAAGCACACAAATTTCGTTTTAGTCGCTGAAACTGAAAGTGTACTGGGAGGAAAACTTCGTTCTCTATGAGTAGAAAATACCTGAAGTTGAGATACTGCATCTTCCGCATTCTAAAACTCTCTTTAATGTCAGAAAGTAGAAAATACTTTTGCTCCAAAAAAGCAACTTGGTGTACATTACAAATATCAGCTTGCAACTCCACTTTAAATAAGCATTACAGGTTCAAAGTAATAATTTATGGACAGGCATTCGTAAGTATATACGCATCACCCAAAACACCATCGGTATTTCAACTACATTTTGCCCACATATTTATACAAAACTGAAATCAAAAGCTGCCGAAATGAGATGGTCTAAATGAGAGTTACACGTACACGTATTACCATAAGCAATGCAAGGAACAAAAGTTCTTCTAGTAAAAATATGGAGAACAGCACTTGGCGTCAGCTTTAAGTCCAAATTCTGAGTTAATGTGAATTTTTGACCACAAAGTGTGCATGCATGCTTTTCAAAACTTTATTGCCAACATTTGCTTTTAAAACAAGTTTATGAAAATGACCACAGAAACACAAAGAAACATCAATCCAATTTCATGTCACAAGAATTTGTATGATCGAAAAATATTTTTGCCCTTTGCGATTTAAAAAGATAAAGTACAGCATATTATGTATAGAACGTATAATGACAAATCTAATGACATGACTTATTCGTTAAATCCATATATTTTAGAAACAAAGTCTACCATTGGATCGTACAACATGTGTAATTGTATGTAATTAATACCACAATTTCCACATTTAAATATTATTTTATGTGATTTAATTTTAGTGGACTCTGTAGTCTCAACGTTCAACACAGTGAAAATCTGGCAAATGTCTCATAAGTACTATGTATTATTGCGTTGTATATGTATTAGAATGTATGCCGGAATCTAATATTTCAGAGGTTCACTGAGTAGCTTAATGAACCTTTGAAATATTATTAATTGTGCACGTATACAGAATGTAAGAGCGTAACTAAATTAAATCGCTCACATAGTTTGGCTTTATATATTTACTATGTAATAAACTGGCATCCTCCAGCACACACTACTGTGGCTGCGGTGCGCAATGCATACTAAACATACCTATAATAAAATTATATGCCGGCACAGTGACTGTGAGTTTACATACGTGATATACGTGAAGCGAAGCCTCGTAGATAATTTTGGAGAGGATTTTGGAAAGTGAGAAGTACGAAACAATTTTAAAAGAATTGTAGGTGTGGCTAAAGTGATGACCATGCAATTCTTACATTCTAAAAATTCCATAATATGAAAGACTATACGATCTTTAAAACCATCAAAAGTGATTTTCACAGAATTGGACTTGATTAACTGAAATGGGTTCGATATTTATATTTAGGTTTACGGATAATTAGTGTCTAGGGGATTCGTAAAAAGCCAAAGGACAATTCGTTATACAAGTTATAATTCGTATCATGCATAGTGAGAACTGATACAATCACTCGAATAACACAAAAATAATTTTCATCGTGTTAAATAGGGTATATGATATCACTCAAAAGCACCAATTTGTCAAAGACCTTCATACTTACGTACTTATCAGGACAAGAACATTATACAAATTCCACTTGCAAAATACGAATTCACCTTTGGCTTTTTACGAATACTGCAGAGAAGAATTCGCCGAATACCGATATTTAGCCCATTTTACGTTTCTGCAAGACCGCAAATCTACCTGTCGCCACTTATAAAGTATTTTTTTAACATAATTCTGTTTCGGTGGCATTGAGAATTGCATATGATTGTGAAAATAGGTGTGGCGGAAACGGATGGACTTATCTACTGTGTTGCGATAGAGGGAAAATCCCTCAGCTAATTTAGTTTATTAAAACGATTAGAAAATGCAAACACGAGAGTGGGTTTAAAACTGATTAAACTGTCATCAATCTGCTCTTTCGTTCCAACTTCGAAAACGTTCCCCCTCTTGGGGATGTGAATCGCTAAAAAGTAATGTAAATAAATTAAATTATGAGAATGGCTTTTCCAATTTGAACATTAATATGTTTGTATAATTCTCCTTGTTTTCAATGGAATCTTCATGTTATCATATTTCTTTGTATTTATTATCTAACTACTCCTCATTTAAAGAATACCTGTTGGTATCTACAATCCACTAAAAAAGTGATCGTACTACCTACTGCAGGTACACATTGTCCACTGCGTCTCAATATAGTTCTGAAAGCATTATTATAGTTTTTTCTCCCTACTACAATGACTACAAACCAACTAATGTGTTTCTTAGAGTTTTACAGAAAAGTCCGCATTCAAAGATAAACCTGACAGTTCTTTGTCCATTAATTTGTCGTTAATGGCAGCATAAAGTAGAAATGGTTTAAGCACCGAAGAGACCGAAAATTGATGCAGGTAGATTTCTGAGAAGGTAACTATGCTTTAAACACGCTTAGTTCCTGTCTAACAAAAGTGGCAAAGTGAGAGGTACGTGACCACGACTAGAAGCTAACTTACACGAAGTATCCTTCCTGTTTTAAACCGTTCATTAAGGACCAGAAGGATTATCGTTTGTTTAGTGGACAAATCAATCTGTACTTTCTGCACGCTTCAAAAAATGCTTTAAATACTCAAATCGTGTCTTAAAGTAAATCCTAAAAGTAGCACCAATCAATTCAAGTCATTCTGATCTTGACTCTATCTGGAACCCGAATCCTGTGAAGGAACACAAAAAGTGACTATTCATAAACCCCTCTTGTGTCTGTGGATATTGTGGATGTTTAAGCGAATTTCTAACTACTAAATAAATCTTATGTCATTTATCGGGGTCGTCCTCTTGAACAAGGCCTCTAACTAACCATTTTAAAGAGCGAGGCGCATACCTCTCAACGGCTAACTTAATTACTTTTAAACTATTAGGACCGTACCTAGACTGAATCAAGTATGCAGCTCCTAGAGCTACAACTGCCATAGTTATCCATCTATGTTTTATAAATACGAATTTTCCAATCGAAACTATCACATTCTTCCTTGGCCTTGGATTTCTATTTTGATTGTTATTTGTATCTTCATTCCACAAGTCGCTTTGTATCTCTTTAATTCGCACGGCTCGCTCCATTAACGAGTCCTCTTGGCCTGCGTATTTTTGCATTAAGTTTAAACTCTCAGCTAGCCATGACTCCAGGGAATCCAATTCTGAAGGCAGTTTGGAAAGAGCCAGATGCATTGATGCGATGTCAGTTTCTGTAACAGATGCTTTGATTTCTTCTGAATTGCGCAGCACTAGAGCAGCAGAAATGAATATAGGGGCGAGGCACGACGGCGTTAAAGTATGCATCGATCCTAAGATGAAGTCATACAAACCTAAAAACATACGAATTTTAATATACTGAAAAAAAGATCTAGTCAGGTCAAATCTTGTACATTGACTTACGAAACACGTCAGTATCGTTGGGAAGAGTGTGAGAAAACCAAGTTAAAACCCATGCTAGACAAAAAGCAACGGGACATTTGGATTCAATGACAATTTTCCTGTACAAAGCTTCATCCTCTTTTTCAATTAGGGCAAAGACCACATGAATAAGGTCATGCGTGGCCGTCATCGTCTTTTCCATATATGGGGCCAAACATGTATCCATCATTTTGTTAAGGCAAAGATAGGCAAGGTATGGAGTATTTTGAGAAATAAAAACAAGAAGGAATGTTAAAGATATATCGTGAAATCCTTGATAATAATGAGCCGAAGGGTTCTTTTCTAAACTGGCACATATTAGTTTGGTTAATTTGACTTGAAGATGATCTTGCTGTGGATCTGAAAGGCCGGGTGGAAATCTCTTCAGCACGCGAGCCACATCCAACTGAACCTGATGACAAAAACAAATAAAAAATTGTACGTTCGAAAATCTTCATTACTTTTCTTCACTTTCATTTCCAAAACCCATTGACTGAAAACATGTAACAAACTGAATACCAAATTTTTAATTTGTTCCTCGACAGTGGGGAAGTTCTTGGGCAATCGTCTATACTCATAGTTCTCTATATCCTTTTTAGAAATGTTTAGTAGCAATGGCCATGCCCGCTTCCTCAAAGAATCTGCATAAATATTGTACATTTATTATCTCAGTTTCACGAAACCTCAATTATTGGATTTACTTTGTAAATAAGAGTAAAATATCAGAATGTTAAATGTACTTACTTGACAAAAGCCCACCCTCTGAAATAGCATGAATTCTGAGTTCCTCAAAACTTTCTTTTGCTGCAAATAAAATGCTTTCTTTTTTCTCGACGTCACACTCATCTGTCTCAGCGATTTCATTACAGATCTTGGAAACATCTTCTTTCACTTTTACACCGCCGTTTTCAGAGGAGCTCCCATTATCCATGTCATAATCTTCCTCCGACACCGAATAGCTTCGAATGCTTTCTGCTTCGGCTAATGTCATAGAGCTGCCGATAGAAGATTCATTATCATTATCGTCTCCATTACTTAAACTTCCAAATTCACTATCTTTCTTTTTTTCTTTGTCTTCATCTTCAGTTGTCTCCTTCTCCTTGGATCCCTTTGCCTTCTTTGCCTCATCTCCTAGAGAGTCTTCGGCTGTGAAATACAAAGAATTCGCAGAAGTTGGAGATGACAAGCTGAAAAATGAATCATCACGGGACACTGGAAGATTTCCTTCGTTAAAATCCGGGTCTAGACTCATTTCTAATGTGTTCACCACAGCAATTATTTATTTAATAGTATTGTTAAAATTGAAAGTGTGTATGCTACGGCCAAACCACGAAAACTATTTACATGGATTAATATATTTCAAAGGTATGTCAAATACAACCGCTGACAGACACCATTTACACAAACTATTAACTCACTTAAGAATGTGAAGGTGAAAATTACTTTTATTTTTCATTTTTATCAAGCAAGTCGAAATATTAAATATTCTACTTCCTTCTGAATATGCTTGCGTGATAAATGTATTATTCAGTTTGATTTTATTACTGTGGTTCATTTAAATTTTTGCGCGTTCCTGCACAAATTTTTGATGGTACTAGATGATGCATGTTGCTTTCTCTGTCGGCAATTTCCAAAACTAAGTTGACACCTCCTACTACAAGATTTTTGTTTTCACAATTTTCAAATCTTTTTAGCAATAACATCTGATCTCAGGGAAAAATATGCCAAACCAGTGACTTTTAGGGATTGTTTAGAAATTCAATTGATGGTAGTAATTGTTTATGTCAAGTTTTTATACGTACGTAGGACGTAGGAGCCGAACTGTGTCTGCCATCTACTCTACACTACCTATGACCTACAGTGCCGGTTGTACTTTGAATGTGTATTTAAAATAATTTGAAAAACAATAATGTAGTTGGAGTTGTTGGGAGTAAAGTAGTAAAGTATATCGATTATCTGACCAGAGATTGGCTCCTGCTGGGTGCAACGGCTTAACGGCATTATCCAGGTCTGTTATAGAAAGGAAGTCAGTCAGTCAGAAATGTTGATTGTGTATGTCAGTTTAAACTAAACTAAACAGTTTAAAAACACGAATAAATTATTCTACTTATGATACCCATTGACATGAATAATTATTATTCATGTTATTATAATGAATGCTTATGGTAATGGTCTATGTGTAGATAATTGCTACGTATGACCATACCACACCATATTCAGTTGAAAGGTCGTAAACAAATTGATTTGCAGGACTAACTAATTAACAACTAATTTTTAATTAATACAGAATTGGAATCACATCACGTTTGGGAGCTCTGTACGAGGATCAACATAGCGCCACATTAACCAATTGAAATTTCACATTGAAATTTTTAATGTTCATATAATATTTAACCAGCGCATCCCACAAAACGTCTCCAAACATTCAAGCACAGGTTATCAAGCTCATCATGCATTGTTTTCAAGTTTGTCGAAAGAGTTGAAACTCGTCTGAATAATAAGGCGTTTCCAGAGTTAATTATAAAATACTGCAGCAGAAATGTACTTCAGAAGTCAACTGAGGCGTGATGTCCGAATTCTTCTTGTTGGTGAAAAGGGAGTTGGAAAAACTTCTGTAATTTTATCATTAGTAAGTGAAGAATTTAGTGATGAAGTGCCTGCACGATCAGAGGAGGTATGACTTTAATATGTAAAATTATTAGTTAACCTTTATGCTTTCTAGTAGTGCTCCTCTTTGCAATTCCTACATGTACTGATTCATTTAGATAACAATACCTGCCGATGTCACACCTGAACTCGTTCCAACACACATCGTGGATTATTCGGGTAATCAAAAACAGGCATGCGGCATAAACTAAATCGTTCGTATTACTGCCAAATTAAAGTGAAAACTAATTTAATTTTTTTGTCTCAGCTGCGGAACAATCAGAAGTGGAATTAGCTGATGAAATTCAGCGAGCGCACGTTATATGTATTGTTTATGCCGTGGACGACGATGACACAATTGACAGAATTAGCAGTTATTGGCTTCCACTTATTCGCCAGATTCTTGGAAACAATCACAAGATTCCCATTATAATTATAGGCAATAAAATTGACTTGGTGGAGTACACAACAATGGACGTAAGCTGATACTCAAAATTTTGTTATTATTTGTACTTTTACGGATTGTTTTAGTTTCTGCAGACTTTTTAACTTTTCACGCATAATGCAATCATTTTAACTATGCTTCAGGTGATAATAATTGCAGTAATTTCTTGTTAGATTGTTGTCCCATTAATGAATGAATTTCCTGAAGTGGAGACATGCATTGAGGTAAAAAAATATTACACGATGGAAATACACTATACCATTTTATTGTAACATTATTATGAAAAAACCATTAAACCATTCTGATTCTGATCAATATTGAATGTAATTCAGTGCTCTGCGAGGACTTTGCGAAATGTGTCCGAACTGTTCTTTTATGCTCAAAAAGCAGTTCTTCATCCAACATCACCGTTGTACTTAGCCGACAAAAAAGAGGTACATTGGACTTTTTTGTATTTGAGTTCGGGCACCGATATGGAGTCTAATAAGTCTAATAATCTAAGTTATTTCTTAAGTACATTTTTGTGCTTACTTGTTGAAGATTTAAAATTGCTCAGAATCGATTCATTTTAGTTGACGGACAAGAGTAAACGAGCTCTTGAGAGAATTTTCCGTATATGCGATGTTAATAATGACGGAATACTGGATGACATGGAAATGTACGCTTTTCAAAAGTTTTGTTATGACGCCCCTTTGCAACCTCAAGCCCTGGATTCTGTCAAATCAATAATTCAACACAATTGTATTGACGGGGTGTTAAACAACGGCATTACTTTAAATGGTGAATAAAATATAGTGTACACTCCTCATACAAATAAAGCAGAAATGAATAAATTTTATATTTTGCGTGAATTGTGCAGGTTTTCTTGTTCTACATACGTTGTTTATTCAGCGCGGAAAACATGAAACTACATGGACAGCTCTACGAAAATTTGGTTATGATGACGAGTTAAAAGTTTCTAACGACTATCTGTGCCCATTGTAAGTAAACAAAAATTAGGAGTTGATGACAGACAACCAAGGCACTTGAACTACAAAACGTCTCCTTCGTCGTCGTTTTGTTCCTTAGAACAAAAAGGACGATAAAGGATTCCTGTTGTCCACGTGCCTTAATGCTAACTAGCTAGACTAGCTTACTAGACACATTTACTTAAATTGACCATTGATTTTAATGGCATGGAGTTATTGTATTTTGATTTATTCCCGTTAGTCATTGTGTCAATACTTAATGTAATGTGGTATAATATTACAATTTCCACAGGCTGAACATTCCGTTTGGAAGTACGTCGGAGTTGAATCAAATTGGTTTCGATTTCTTTACTGCAATTTTTGTGAAGTATGACAAAGACAGAGACCGAGCATTGAGTCCAGATGAATTACGGAATATATTTTCTGTAACTCCTGGTGTTCCATGGAAAAATTCCGCGTTCCTCGGCGTACCGACCAACGAATTGGGTTGGTTGACATATTCTGGCTTTATTTGTCAGTGGGTCCTCACAACGTTGTTAAATGTCAATAGAACAATGGAATACATGGCGTATCTTGGTTATCCAATTTGTGAAGATCGGAGTCAATTAGAAGCAATCAATGGTAAACAATTTTAATATTGATAATTAGTACAAAGTTTACTGTCATAGAAGTGCATGTACATATATAAAGACTTGCACTGTACTTTTATCGCCCAGTCACCTCCTCACAGTAATTCTGAGACACTACGCAATTTCCGTTTCGATTATTATTATGTAACCCTAATTATTGTTTTTGCAGTTACACGAGAAAAGCGACTAGATTTGGCCAAGAAACAATCTACTCGAAATGTTTATCGATGTCACGTAATCGGAGCCAAAAATGTTGGGAAGACTACACTTTGTCAGGGATTGCTGGGAAGAACACGAGAGGTAGCATAAATTAATATCAAGAATCAGAGCAAGCTGCTGAAAATGTGAACATTGAAAATTCAAAAGTTTTTCCTGTTATGATCTAGGCTACTGATAACCTAACCTCTAGCGGAGGGGACTTGCCTAAATATGTTGTTAATATGGTTCAAGTGTATGGTCAAGAAAAATATCTCGTCATGCAGGATATTGACTTAAATCGAGTTTTAGATGTCTTACCAACTTCTGAAGTTATGTGTGATGTAGCTTGTCTGGTGTATGACGCTTCTGATCCAAAATCATTCGAGTTTGTTGCACGCACATATCTGGTAAAGATCTATTATTCTCTATTATTATAAGAATTCTCTTTGTATCTCTTTGTTCACAGCTAATTAATTCAACGTATTTTTGTGATGCTGATATTTTATAGAATTATTACGCAAAGCTTACAATTCCAGTTTTAATTGTTGGTAACAAAAATGATGTTGGAGAGGTTATGCAAGATTATATTCTTCAACCAAACGCGTTCTGTGCTAAGTACAAATTACCCCCTCCACAGAGTTTCTCATGTGAGAAAGTTAACAAGGAAATTTACATCAAACTTGCTACAATGGCTGCCTTTCCGTACGTAAAAATTTGTTACAATCAGAAAATATAGTACAAATAATATAGTTTACGATATTATCTTTTTAACATTTATATGAATTTTTATAGACGATTTCAAGCTGCATGGATGATTTTTTATCGGAATAGGTAAGATTATAATCCTTAATAGTACAATAGTAAGTAATTGCTTTTACACATTACTACTAATTACTACGTAATGTAGTAACGTCCATATCACGAATATGTATATGGTAGAGTGAAGTTCTTTTTATTTGCATTGCAGTCACTTACGTCAATTGGGGTTTCTCCCGAATGAAAAATCAAGTTGGGTAAAAACAGGTCTAGGAGTTGCATTTGCCTCGACGTTGTGCTTCGTAATATACAGATATTTAAGACCACAGTCAAACATTTTGCGTGGAGGGCGGTCATCTAATTGATGAACTCAGCGTCTGTATTGTATTGTAAATGTAATTGGCAATGACTACTCTCATGTCGGATGAAATGAAACAGTCAACATAGGGACTGTTAACTTATTATTTTGTAGACCTCACTGTTTGTATGTCTCGTCGTCGAGTCTCGTGTACCTCTAAACTTAAATTTAAATGTACCCTCCATGTAGCTCAAATAATGTTTTACAGAACGCATGATCATGTCAGATTTTAAATCTAATGGTAAATATCTAAAATCTATATCTAATTAAAATTATGTCAAAAAATGTCGCTGCGCTGTAGAAATATACAAACGAAACGCATGAATTGAGACTATTATACAGTAAAAATATCCGTTGCCTGAAATCAAAATACACGGCAGTGCGCCGGCCGCCATTGAAATTATTGTGTATAAATTCTAGTTAACTGCCGAAAAGGAACTGCCTCCTCTTAGTTCTTGAATATAGATAGTCGTGATAATCTAAAAATGAAATCATATTAAAGAATATTGAAAAAACTGTGTTTATATGCAGATCTCAAGTGGTTAAATATTCGGCTTCTTAATTGAAACTGTAATTTATGCCACTTCGAATTGGACATCCCCCCCCAGACTCCAGACTAGACCAGAGTTAAGACAATCGTTGCGGCGCAATGCGACTAAAATTTGCGCTAAGAACAAAATGACGAAAATGTTTCTTTTGAAGATATATTATGCCTTACAGTGTGAAGACACGACGTCGGAGGTGGGCAACGGTTTTCGTGCACCAGGCACACTGACAAAGTGACTATTGCAACAACTATAAAGTATGACTTGGTTTATGGACGACAATTACGACATTACAACTCTTTTTAATCTAAGAATTAAAATTTTTTCTTGCTACATTCTTTCAAGAAACCAAAAAAGACGCAATTTAGATTTTTCTTAGTGCATGATATTTAGGGTAGTGATTTTGTGTGGCGCCCAGCTTTGACATGATATTTTCACAATTTCTTGCATTCTGGCTATAAATACAATACAAAATTATGACTAAGTCGAAGGGTGTTTCACGTCTTATATTATATCACGTACAGATGCATTAAATTGGTGATTTGATTCATCGGCTTGTGTACATCTTGTCTTATCTGACAGTCAAAAAAATTTCAAGTGTTGTTCAGTGGTTAGTGAGTTAAAGTATTGAGGTAAAGGTGCGGATAGAGTTCAGGATTCTGACTCTGATTCTGACTTGTGGATTCTGATTGTGACTGTGGTTAAATCTGAC
>JABASC010003671.1:0-13554 GCA_019776185.1 Plutomurus gul
CCACACAATACACGACTGTGTGCTGTGTACAAATAATATCTCTATGTACATACTACCAGTACACTAGTACACAATACATGGTTACGTGTGAAACAGAAAAAGAAAACCTTGAAACTGAAAATATACAATATGCATTCTCACATCATCTACTGTTACCCACTACTGCCTATAAGGTATGTACTAATCTACTACCATTGCTATAAGGTATGTACAAGGTTCACACTGTGCAAGTCGTGTACTACACGGCCAATAGCGTAGCGTGACACACAGAACATAGGGTGAAAGCTTATGCAATGCTACTTAATGTTACGGGGCTCGGCATCTGGTTACATGTAAATATGACTGGGAGATTGTATCAAATGTAGTGCATTGTAGTAGGTAGGTAGATAAGAGATGCATTGGAGTTACTACTACTACTACTCTACACTATAAAGAAATGCAAGCGTATAGTTCCTATTGATATAAGGGTTCTACTGTAGCGTAGTGGTGGTAGATGTTGATGTGACGACGTTTGTATTACGTAAGTGAAAGCCAAAGGAGAAGATGAACTTTCACTCGATTGCCCGGGTCGGCTATCTTCCCTCGTCTGCGTATCCACTGCACAATACTTCCTCTCTCTCTCTTTCTCGCTTCTCTACCACCACAAGGTACAAATGCTGCAATACTTATTTTAGCAATATTTCCTACTAGGATTATGGTTACATGAAGGTTGTATTGGTGGGAGAAAGCATACATATAATATGTACGGACTGCATAGACTGACATGTTAGTATGTGTAAGAAAGCAGACTACTAGGCAGCACACAGAGCATAAACATAAAGATTGGTGTCGTGTTTGTGTCGTTGTCGCTGCGGTACTATACTGTCTACATTAGTTAGTGTTCTTATGTCATATAATGTAATGCAATAATAGCATGTATCCCATCTTCTGTAAGGGATTTGTGCAAAAAGCTTCATGAGACTATCTAGCACAGAATGCTCCTCTCCACCATCACCACAGTGTCTAAGCAGTGCTAGAGTAGTACATGCCTGCGGAATGATACATACTGCTCATGAATGTGTGTGTGTGTCTGAGAGAGAGAGAGAGTGAGAGAGAGAGAGAGCACTGGTTGGTATGTGTGGAGAAAGTCTAACTGTTGTGCCTGTGGTGTTCAAGAGAAACGACTATCGAGGGCACGGTGTACGTAACAAAGAGATTTAAGAGAAAAGACGCGGAGAAGAGAGCCGAGAAAGAGAAAGAGGGGGATGGATGGTTTGATGTTGTACACAGTGGAAATTGAGACGACAAGAAAACTTTTCCCTGCATCCTGTCCACCGTTGTGCTCGTAGCGCCGTCGGGTTCTAGGACACTACAGAATGGATAGGACGGGGTTGATGCGGAAGTCATGCGTGGATTTCAGTTCGTCATCGTCCATTCACAAAAGTAAAGTAAGTTGAGTTGGTGGGGCCGGGAATGACATGATATGACTGCGGCCGCCAGCTTGACTCTGCTCTGCGCCACTTTCCTCTGACTCTCTCCTCTTTCTCTTTTCTCTCTCTCTCTCTCTGTCTCTCTGTCTTCTCTCTGTCTACTACTTACTATGTGTATACAGTACCTATAGGCACCATGGGTAGGTATGCGGAGTACATTGTGTGCAAGGAGCTGGTGGCAGCGATTATCTATGGATGATGGGTTTGAATGGAATCGACTATCATATCGTGTGCTCTACACGATAAAACTCTGCTACGTTATGCTTTCCTTCTTTCCTTATGTACGTCTTTTATGCTTTCCCTCTCCTTCAGCTCTTCTCACAGTCGAATCAGAGAGTACACAGAGACAGAGAGACACAGAGAGAGAGAGAGAAAGAAAGAGAAAGAGAGCTGCTTTGAGCTTTAAGAACTCCAAAATTACACTAAAGGAAAGTAAGGGAAACTGAGTGACTTGGATTGGTTTGGCTTTACTCACAAGAGATGCTATATTATTATGTTAGCAGTAGATAGCTGTAAAAGTATGTAAAGACTCCTACTACCACAATGTGTACAATACTATACAGTTGGAGAAAGTACAAGTGTGTGGATATAATGTAATAGAGATATAATTTTTGTTGCTTCAGTTAGTGGTATGCTTTCTGTGCAAGCATATTTATGAGTTAGCTCTGTGTGAGCAGTGTGTATCTAAGTGTGTGTGTAGAATGGAGGAAAAGGGAAAGGAGAAATTTTTCATATCGGATGGACTGGAGAGTAGAATTGATAGAGAAAAAGGCAAATAAGGGATAATAGAAGAGTACACGCAAGATATGAAAGGATAGGACGGATGCTGTGGAGCTGTCGGGTCGTCCGTCGGTGGTGGTGGCTGTGTGCGGCTCCTCGGTCGCTCGGTTCGCTCGACTCACTACTGGGAGGAGAGGGACGAGGACAAGAGCGAGAATCAATACCGGACTGACGTCAGCACTTCATACATACATACATATATACATACAGAAACAGATATATATACATATAAGTATATGCTTGCACGTATAGGATGGTGGTGGTATGGTGGTAGTAGCGGTGGTGGTGGTGGGCAAGAGTGAAATTACATACTAAAGTGAATGTGAGCAGTTAGCAGTGGTATATATATACATATGTATATATCTATAAGGATATAGTGGTGGAAAGTTTTTTCTCGTCTTGGGTCGGGACACACTCTCTCCTGTAATGTGCGAGGCAGAGAAAGCTAGGCACCGCCGTCACACTGGTGGTGGTGGAGGCAATGCAATAATGTAGACATACATTCTCCTCTACCGACTACTACAACATACTACCTACTATACATATAGTACATATATATATATATAAGTATCTACTGGTTCTACGTGTACATTCTCCTATTTGTATGTATATTGAGCTGACGTTGGTTGTTGGTGTACTGTCCTGTACGAGTCTGTGTACACTGTACACTACAGAACGATATTCCTATATGTACATATAGTATATGGCTAGGAGTGTTGGTGGTGGAGTACTGTGTGTTTGTCAGTGCATAGTTGTACTCTGTGTGTAGTTTCTTTCGCCTTTTCTGCCTTGTCTTCTAGCTGCACTAGTGGAGCAGCAGCAGCAGCAGCACACGTACTGTGACTCGACGGACGAGCAACGTAGCCAATACTCCAGTCAACTGAACTGAACTCGAAGCTGGTTGACTGTCTGCGCAATATANAGCTGGTTGACTGTCTGCGCAATATAGGAGAGCTTGGAGAAAGCAAGAGCAAGAGAGCGACAGAGGATCCTGCAATATTGTTAAAAGGAAAGGAAAAGCCAAGTCAGGCTGTGACCCTATAACGAGTCAAGTTGTTTAGTGTTCAGTTGCATTGATCAGGGTCAAGGGTTGCCTGTTGGCCTGCAAAGTATCCGTGTATGTCTTTTGGTTCGTTCAACAATTCCAGCCAGGAACATGCTGGCCATAAAAAGGTTCGTAGTAAGGGATTATTTGTCGTAGCGTAAGCTATGTTGGGGATTTCTCGGTGTTTTCGGATTCGGATCGCAAGTGACGTTGAATTGAGTGAGGGAGTACTGGTGTGTGGCTCTAGAGCCTAGCCGTGTATGTACGTACGTAGATATTGGTGGCTGGTGTGCAGTGTGCACTGTTGTGATGTGAGTGAGTGAGGACTATATATAGGAACGAGAGTGAGTTTAAGAAAAGGCCACGGAGAGGTGACCAAAAAGTTCAAAATGGAGGTGCTGCTGACCTGGTTTTACCCCGTGGTGAAAGTGATAGTTCAAATGGGGTGTCCGCATCATCAGCACCGATGGACCCCTTCGATCTTTCAACATGGACGATAGACTTCTGGGCTAAAGAGAGTTGAGTGGTCGGAGATATCGCCCTCGAAAGCCTTTTACTGCAGTTATTGATTGTGAGGTTCAGTTGGTTGGTTGGTTGCTTTTCTCTCGTCCGTTTTGTCTCTTCACCACCAACCAACCACCACCACCACCGACACCGACACCGACGACGACCCACCGCTCTTCTTCTTCTCGTCTTGTCGGTGTTATTTATTATTATCATCATCAGACGTGATAGTAAGGAAGAAAAAAAAACTGTTTACTGAATGCAAGAGAAAGTATACTCCGTTTAAGAGCGTTAAAATGCAGACTAATTGTAATGATAGCTGTAGGTGTGCAAATTGGACATGTGACGATAGGAGGAGCACTAGTACACCGTGTTATCATTGTTCTTGTGCGGCTCTAAGTAGTAATAATAATAATGGACCGTTGGTCACATTCCAAATCGACGACAACAGACTTCGCTCATTGTCATCTTGTGGTTGGAGGACGACGAGCAGATTTTACGACCACCACCACTCGGGAAATTGTGATCTTCCTTTTCTGTCTGTCAGCAGTTCGGTATTATTATGGTTGTTGTAGTGGTTTCGTTTGGTGAATCGTGTCGTGCCGTGACGTGACGTGAGCGAGTGGATCTCAAAGAGAATTTGACGTGGAAGGCATTCTCATAGAGTAAGAAGGATTTCCGTTTCCACCCTTCTTCTTCATAAGATTTTGCGAACCCAGCAGAATCATTTTCTTCTATCGTTTTATATTATCTGTCTGTTCTCTTGTCTCCACTCTTTATCTTTTCTTAAGTCTAACATAAGTATTGTATCTGTACATCTTTCCATTTCCTTTCTCCACTTTCTAGCACATTCTCATTCTCTGTCTCTGTCTCTCTCTCTCTCTCTCTCACTCTCTCTCTCGTTAAGTGATAACTATTTCGTTGCACAGAAGAGGACGATGACAATATCGAAAGGACATTGAATCGAAAGCCTTTTCGGTTTTATTAACTTTATTTTCTTCACTACGGGAGATTCTTTGATTGCAATGCGGTGCACTTATTGCTACAGCCATGCTTTGTGTATGTCATACTTAATAATAATCCAGTTCCCTTTCTCTATTTTTAATTCTAAAAGGTTTAGTACCTATAGACGCATACTAATTACTGTCTCTATATAATTTCAAATTTTTTATACTATATGGGTCAGGTCAGGTTATATCTATATCTCGTATATATATATATATAGGTATCTACTATAGATAGAAGACGGTGGATTTATTTGCACTTGTTTTACAAACTGTGCCAAGAAGCGACCGAGTAGTTTAGCTGTCTTTTAATGAATGTGTATATATGCTGAATGATTGAATTAAATTAAAAATTCGGTGGGGTGACCTGGGATTGTTTTTCTTTGGATTTGTACACAGTGTGGCACCAGTTTGATGATGAAAGGTGAAGTCTTTTCATTGATCACCTCAGTAGCAGAACCAGGGGAACATTACTGTACAAATAAACTGTTACTGTTAGTTCGCGAGTGCTGGTTCCACTCATGGGGGAATAGTTTTAGTGATCTTAGCCTGGCCCCATCTTCTTCTTCTTCTTCTACTTCTTCTTCTTCTTCTTCTTGTCAACAACAGCTCCGTGTCAACAAAGACGACATTGAGTTCTCCTTTAGTATTCAACAAGCACATCCACGTCGTCAGCCTAGAGGAGATCTTAGTGATGATTGTGGAATGAGAGGATGGCGAGTACTTCGCATGTAGCCTCTGATCTTCCTCCTATGCCTGATCTCTCACATCTAACTGAAGAAGAAAAGCAGATCATTCAAAATGTGATGCTGCGTCAGCAACAAGAAGAAGCCAAAGAACATGAAATAGTGAGGTGAGAAATCGTACATTCATCTTTGAATACTACAATTTATTCTAAATTAATTAATTAATATTATATTAATTAAAATGCCAGGAGGAAAGCGGACGAGGTGAAAGTGCTGGAAGAGACTATCAGACAAAGGAGTGAGCAACAGAGAAAGGCGGGTGCTGGGCTGGACGCCACATGTCAGTTGTGCCTGAAAACGAAATTTGCGGACGGTGTGGGTCATGTGTGTGCATATTGTGGGGTGAGATGTTGCGCCCGTTGTGGAGGCAAAGTGACCCTTCGCTCGAACAAGGTCATATGGGTTTGTATACTGTGTCGCAAGAAACAGGAGTTGCTCATCAAAACGGGCCAATGGATAAACACGCCTCTTTCGGCTTCCACGCCAGAAAAAGAAAATCGTGGTCCTGGAGCCGGTGGAAATGGGATGGGGATGAGCAGCAGTTCTTCGAGTCGTTTCCCACCGCCCCTACAGCGGACTTCAAGTCTTCAGAACCAAGGGAGAGAGCTCCCCACCCCACAACTGAGAAGACAATACAGTCAAGAGAACCGGCCCCCGCAGCCAATGGTTCCCCATCATCATTTGGCCCAAAGGAGATCCTCGTCCTCCGATCCTCCTGACTACTACCCCCATCATTATAGAGACTATGAGCAAGACTATCTGCACGCTCCGCCCCCACCACCCGCCCCCTCTCATCCTCCGCTGCCTCCTCCTCCTCATCAAGGTCCACACATAGCGCATCCACTTCAACAACTGTCGATGGGTCACGGACCGCACTCTGCCAAACCGCCGTCGATAGCGCCTGTTGAATGGTCCTCCTCGCCCTACGACCCCCGCCACCACCAACACCAATCAACACAAATACAACATTTGCAGCCCAAGTCGCAGCCACCGCTCCACTCGTCACACTCGTCCCAGCACTCGTCCTCCCAACAACAACAACAACAACAACAACAACTACAACAACAACAGACACAACAACCGCATCACAGTCGAAGTGCGGGCACTTCCGGTGGTGGGGGACAACGATCTTTGAGTTCCTCTGAAGAGGAACTTCGCTCCACCCCTGACTACACCTCAGGGGATGAACTTGACCCCCGAATTCACCACTTGGGACAATCGGCACACCTGCAACAGACTTCAGTGTTTCTTCATCACAACAGTAGCGTAGTTGAGCAGGGCGGATTGAGTTCTATGATAACAAAAGGTGCGTACGATGGTGCTAAGACAAGTAGTAATAGTGGAATTAATGTAGGACCTGCGAGTGGGGTCACCACGAACTATCATCGTTTTCATAATGCTCCACCGGAAAGGAGACGCGGTTACACAGATCGACGCCAAAAGAAAACCGTTCGCTTCGACTCGGACGAATTTGGGGAGGGGGGTGCAGGTAACGAGGAAGAATGGTTTCCCTGGGATCAAGGCTCTGCTGAACGTCAGGGCTCACAAGACTCAACCACAAAAGACTCTGGTATCGACACATGCTCCAATTTCACGTCCAGTGAAGACTCCAACCGTGAACTTGTTCACTCTAAGGTTCGTCATTGATACTCACGTCTCTCTCTCACTCTCTCTCACTCTCAGTCACTCGACACAAACACACACGCAATTCTGAATCGATACGATCTGTGAGATGTTTGTGAATATTTCTTTTTGTAGCATCCTGTGTCTTGGCGGCCAAATAGTGACGGAACCAAACTGATTGGCCATATGATTCTTAAAAAAGATCTTCGTGACGGCCATGGTTCCTCTGCACATATCTTGGGACTAAAAGTTAAAGGTCAAATTCTGGAAGGGGGTCGAATTGGTGCGATTGTAGATAAAGTTAAGAAAGGTTCTATAGCCGATCAGATAGGAAGAGTTCGACCAGGGGATGAAGTTCTCGAATGGAATGGCAGGTAGGTGTCCTCCGTTTGTACAACAACAACCCTTTAGAAATCTATAATTGCTTTCCTGCTTGCTACCAGGTGAAAGTGGAGAAAGTAAAAAAAAAGTTTGAACGAATAGAAAGAAAGTGTTTCTGGTTCTTCGTTAATATGTAAAATACATTCGGGTGACAGTGATTTATTTTTCAAAGTCGATCTGTGTACATTCTCTGTGATTGTAATTTCAGGACGCTGTCGGACAAGACATTCGATGAAGTGCATGAGATAATATCGGACTCAAAATTAGATACCCAAGTGGAGTTAGTGGTGTCGAGACCAAATATTATGGCTGGCAGTTCCAGTAGCGTCACCCCTGGTACATCAACTGCCAAGAGCTACCTCAGTATTCGTAAAGACTACCGGAGACCAAGTGTGACTGTGACCAGCCCCACATCGCCAGATCCACCCAGACCAACTCGATTTGGACCAGTGCAGCAGGGGAAAATCCAATTGAAAATCTGGTTTGACCCCGTGGGTCACCAACTGATTGTCACAGTACTGAGTGGATGCGACCTAACCCCTAGACATATTCTCCCAAGTCCCTTCGCCAAATTGTGCCTCCTTCCTGACAGAAGGTAAATAATAATTTCATGTAAGCATGCAATTCTGTCTGTGTGTATGTACGTCTGTCCCTCTGTGTGTGTGTATTATGCACATGACTATAAAGATTTCTTTTGCATGGAAAGTGTGAGAATTCAATTATGAGTTTATGAATTCAAAGCTTGATACGCAGTGAGAAATGGAAGCGAAGAACTCGGACACTGCAGCAGACGCGTGACCCGCGTTGGAATCAAACCTGTGTGTTCGCTCCAATCCGCCTACCCGAAGTTAGAAGTCGAATATTACAAGTGTCCGTGTGGGACTGTGATCGATCTTCAGGTTCAGACTACCTGGGCGAGGCTTCCATTGAACTCTCTACGAACCCTTTAGATGACGAGCCTGAGTGGCACTTTCTCACTTGGGATGTAAGTTTATTTCTCAAACAAATATCACAATTTCATGTAAATATACCTATAGACTTTCACCAGTCATCTACTTAGTATATATAAGTACGCAACGTACATAAATATAGCCATTGACTGTTTTTAGCAACAGAGAAAAGTTCTGGTTTAAATACATTAGCTACAGAGCCATTGTACTCGTTTAGCTAAGAATAAGCCGCTGTCTTTAGGGATAAGATCTTATTATTACACTTTTAGCACCATTCACATTCCGTGAAGGTGATCATGTCTCATTATTGAATTATTTATGTATCTGCTTAGCGGAAGTCGAGCTTGTACTTAGACACCGAGACAGCGCCGATGATGGCACCCACGACGGAACACCTGTCACCACCCAGTACTACTTCCCGTCTCTCGGATTCCGATACCTCTGAGTTTGATTACGAGAGACGTCTTGAAATTGCTTCCATTTCCAGTTCCTCTAGGTAAGCACATGGAAAATACTTTCGGATATGCTTTTAACTTATGGATCAGGCTGAGTAACACTTATCAATTTTATGATAGCAACTAACATTCATGTCTCACTCTAATATTTCCCCCTCTATTCTAATAGTAATGGCACTATATAGTATATATGGAGTGTGCACTATATACAGACACTATATATAAGTACTAGTTTGAATATTCTGTATTCGTAATGTTTGAAAAGTTCATTTTGTTCCTACTTTGTTCTTGTGTGTGATTAGTCCGCCTCCGGATGACTTGGCCTTGGAACGAAGATCACGGCGTGATTTGAGTCCATTAGGTCGAAGGATGGCCTCTGATCCAGATTCATACTCACATTCCCAGAATCGGGAACCTTTAGCTCCAGGTCGACGTTCCCTATCCGCCACCTCACAATTCCGCTCGAAGAGTCCTCCACGACGATCCTTTTCTCCTACAAGAACCGAACCGAACGATTTCTCTGGGCCACATCCACCCAGAGCTCATCGTTCTGCCACCGTCACTCCTCAAGGATCTCCTAAGAAACGACAATTGCCTGTTGTTCCGCCTGCCAGAGAGAGACTGTCACAGGTTAACAATCATGTACTCCTCTAATACAAATATTATACGACTTATTTATTATTATTATAATTAATGTACTATGTACGTGTCCATTATAATGAATGAGAGAGAAAGTGTGACCACGAGATTTTGATGTTGTGGTGGATTTTGTTGGCTTCTCACCCAAAGGACATTGAAGAGCGTGCAAGGGTGATGAAAGCGAGGATGCGGTCGTCCCTGTCTGCCTCGTCATCCTATTCTTCCAGGGTTCCCAGTATTGATAACGAAGGATCTGTAAGATCTAACAGAGGATTGTCGCCTGATCGTGAATGGGCAGATTCTGATCTAGAGTCTGTGACCAGTGCCTTCTCAACTCAGAGTGAAAATCCAAACCGGCTTAGGTAAGTGATTCTTTCTGTCAAGGAATAATGTACACAGCCAAGCCAGCTAGCAGCTCCACTGCCTCAGTGCTATGCCATGCCTCCCGCAAAATTTGGCATATTGAATTATATAATAATAATACATAATAATAATAATAAAGCAGTGCAGCTCACAGCTACAGCTCTGCATGACGTTGTTGATGAGTGACATGAGATAACTATGAGAAACTTCAGCCAAGGCATGTTCTCTCTTGTAAATTTAGGGACAGATCGCACCTCTCACTAGACTTGAGTCATATTCGCCCAGAAGATTCTCTCTGTAGGCATCAGCATGACCAAAATAATGCTCACAATCAGATTAACAATAGCAGTAGATATTATAACGTGTACTATCGTAGTCAGTTGAATTCGAGTAGAGATAGTCCTACAGTAATGATGCCTTTGCTCAGCAGTCCTCCCAGACTACAGAGATATTACAGTGCTCGTAGTGCTCGTTGTAAGGGCGGTTGGACAAGACTCGAGTCCAATTATGATTTCGAAGGGTCAACGCCCGTAGCTAAGCATAGATCCGTCCAGGATGCAGCTTGTCGCACCGTGCGTAAACTTAGTCACGATTTCTCAGCCACAATTGACTCGATTAAAGATATCTTTGATGAAGTGCGCCATAAATTGGTGCACACGAAGACAGTGGACTCTTGGACAAATATTCCAGCATTGATACAATCTGAATATATGGCCAGTCAGTCTCTGGGCTATTATCCTATGCAAAGAGTGCGGAGAAAGTGTCCCGCAACTCCTTTAGAAGCGCGTGGTGGTGGTGGATGGTTGAGTGCCAGCATGTATGATTATGGTAGGAGTGGTAGTAGGGAACTGTTGCCGGCCAACCACAACCACTCCGTGGGAGAAAGTCAACTTGTGGCTGAGAGAAGAAATGCAAGCGTAAATGTAATCGTAAAAAATGGCGAGACGAATGCCATTGGCAATGTGAATGGTGGGTCTACTGCCACCACTAGTGAAAGTGTGATGCCAAAGCCCATGCTCAAGCCAATAATTAGTATTAGTAGTGCAATGAGTGATGATGATGATGATGATGCTCAGTCTGATATTGGTAGCAATGCTAGTAGTAGTGAAAACGCCCAAATTCTTCTTACTACTGGGAAAGGGTCTGTGAGAAAATCGAATAAGACTGACAACTATGGTGATAGAACAAGTAAACTAGTTTGTATTATTGGTAGTGGAGGTATTAGCAGTAATAGTCGGGATAGTGCTAGTAGTAGCAATAGTAATAGCAATGATTCTCAAGCATGTAGTCGTAGTGTGGGTAATAGTAATAATAGTTGTAAGAGCAAAGCCGGAGCATCTGCAAGTAATAAGCCGAAAGCTAAAGCTTCTCGTACACTCAAATCGTGTAAAGGGACAAGTGCTAAAGCAAGTAGTGATGGTGATTGTAGCCCTGATGGTAATTGTAGTGAGTATACCTTGCGGCATCCCAAACGAAGCCTGGGCACCAGAAGTTTGTCGTCGGATACAGCCCCGGAGGAAAAAGCTGGTACGTCAACTTTCACCCTATTTTCTTTTCATATCTTATTATCTATTATCTTTATATCCTAGAATACAGAGAGCATTGTCTCTCTCCGTACAACACATACAGGTCGACATCACCATAAGTAGGTCACATTACATTACACAACAAGTTTCGATGAAAAATCTGCACCTACACTCGAATATACTGTAATATACTATATATTATATACGAATATATACTTATATAATGTGTGGAAATAAGCTTTCACTCGTACTCTTTCACTTTCACAATATTAGCAACGATATCTACTATATACTATTCAACTACCACCTCCTTCTGTACGATTTCGAAAACGACCAGAGATCTGTGTCTGTATATAATATTGTGTAGCAGTCTGTGAGTTTGGTGGTGAACGGAAGAGAAAATTCCTGCGAAATGTTCTTTTCTTTACTATTTCGATTTCCTTTAATTTACTTTGGCTTACCGCATTTTAAAATTTTAAAATTTCTCTTTTTTTTAGAATTTATTCCTTACTAAGAATCTTAACATAGTGAGCATTAGCTAAATATTGATTCCCTGTTATTTACTTACTTCATATACGATTGCTCATTAGTTAAAGTCCACTTAGGGCTATAATAAGCTAAAGCCTGGAGTCGAAAGCTTAGAACGGTTTAATCCGACATTATTGTCATCAGCTAACAGCTAATTCATTTTCAACGTCTTTCCTTTTGCTCTGTTCTCTTTTAATTCCCCCCTATTACCAAAATAGTATTAGCTAGTAAGGCGAAATTAGCTTGAGTACATTAGAGATGATGGAATTATGTATTTACAACTGATTCGCCTACTTTCACTTATACTTTCACTTGAAGAATTGACAATTAGTCATTACCTGTTTCCTTCAGTTATTTAAGTAGTAGATAAATAGCCACAATCACTTTAAACTGTACACCACCTGAATTACACGCGGAGACTAATTTAATAACGTAGTTGTGATTTTTCAGTACACACCCCATTTTACTAGTCTTAGTAGAATCCAACATGATTAAACACGTTCGGTTCTATAGTAGACAGCTATATTTTAATAGAGATGTTAACCGGGTAGAGTACATTTTTAAACCTGTCCGCGATCAATTACCCAAAATTATTATTGCCAACATTTAGTATTTAACTGGCTTGTATAGACAACCGAATGTTGATGCTGAATTGTTGGTTTTGCAGACGGTAGTTTGAGTGACACGGCTGTCAATTTGACGCCGGGTAGTTTAGAGCGACCGAGAGGTCACCGAACGGGAACAGGTCCACAACGACTGATGGCACAAAACTTGTCTGGTTTGAACAAAAAGTCGAGCTCGACGTCACAACTGTCAGCAACTGGTACGAGTTGGGATTTTCATTTATACGCTTACAGCCATTTTCTATTATTCCTTTATTATTACATTTTACAGTCATTCATTCTCATTCAGTTATCATTTTCAGTTTTTCGCCAAATTAATTAATACTAATCGTTTACCGTCTACCACACTACAAAGAATAATATTATTTTCTATTATTCCTTTATTATTACATTTTACAGTCATTCATTCTCATTCAGTTATCATTTTCAGTTTTTCGCCAAATTAATTAATACTAATCGTTTACCGTCTACCACACTACAAAAAATAATATTTAGTATTTACGTAGATAAAGACAACTACTTGCGAATTTATTTATGGAATAAGAGAAAAAAATAATAGAGAGCCATAGGGAAAGGATAATAATAATAATAATAATATACCAATAACACGAAAGAATTTTAAAATTTGAAATAACTACTGGAACAACAACTTAACTATTTAAATATACAAATATGCTTACTCGTAAGCCTCTACTAACATATTAAAGTACAGTACAGTATTCTACTACTCTAAAGTCACCTAAATACTTACTATACTAATTGTACACTAACTGACTAACGTACATATGTAAATAACTAACAAGTGTAACACGAGTGCCGTTTGCCGCGATAACTGTTAGTGTAATCATGAATGATGAAACTGGGTTTAGGACGAAAGAGACGCTTAGGTTTTGGTCGTAGCAAAGGTGGCATAGGAAT